>JADRCD010224314.1:0-38305 GCA_019843815.1 Montemys delectorum | reverse complement strand
TTCCTTCCTTCCTTCCTTCCTTCCTTCCTTCCTTCCTTCCTTCCTTCCTTCCTTCTTCCCTCCCTTCCTCCCTTCCTCCCTCCCTTCCTCCCCTTCCCTCCCTTCCTCCCTCCCTCCCTCCCCTTCCTTCCCTCCCTGCCCCCTCCATTCCTTCCTTCCTTCCTTCTTCCTTCCTTCTCTCCCTCCCCTTCCCTCCCTCCTTCCCTCCCTCCTTCCCTCCCCCTCCTTCCCTCCCTCCTTCCCTCCCCCTCCTTCCCTCCCCCTCCTTCCCTCCCTCCTTCCCTCCCTCCTTCCCTCCCCCTCCCTCCCTCCCTCCTTCCTCCCTCCCTTCCTCCCTCTCTCCGTTCCTTCCTTCCTTCCCCTTGGCCACCTGTGTGTATATATACAGCCCCTTATGCTGAAGGAGAAAGTGCTGTGCTAAGTTGAGTACTACAGCAGGAGGTGATAAGCCCCTACCTCCTCCTCCATGTTTCCAGCTCTGCATATCTATGTTCCTATGTATCTCAAGGTTCAGATCTCACGCCATGCCTTTCACTGGAGCCTCTGACCGTTCTTCTCTCCTTCCAAGTCCTGATCAAAGCATGTTCTTGTAAAATACGTATAGTTTCCAACCCTGTGTTCTCGGTTTTGTTTTGCTTTGTTTTAATCTTAGAGACACGCCGTTTACTACCTCACCTCTGCACAATCGTCCCTACCACTTTCACACCATGACTCAGTTTGAAGAAGGGTCTCCCTTTATCCTGGTTTGGCAGTGCCCCCCTGAGCAATGAAAACGTCAGGTGGATTCACTGTGCAAGAAGTGGGCTCAGCATGCTGTCTGTAAGGGGAACTTCGAGCACGTGGAACAGTCTCATAGGCAGCTGCTAAACAATGAAACTCTTGGAAATGGGTTCCCCGGAGAGGGCTGTCTTTTGGCTTCATTCATCATCCTTATCACCAAAGAAAGCCAGGAAGGGAGAGCTGATCCTTGGAATGCCATAAAGTTGTTAAAAGATTAGAAGATGAAAGTGAAATCTCTGGTCTTTGTTAGAAAAAACTGGGGTCCCTTGGCTTCAGACCCTGGGTATAGTTTTTTTCATGCAATCTTCCGTGGGCGGGGGCAGGGGGGAGGTACGGGGGTCGATGCAACCTAGGCAAGGAATATGTTAAGATAAATGGAGAATTTCTGAGGATGTGGCTCAGTTGGTAGAGCACTTGCATCAAACATCCACAAATCCCACTTTCAATCCCCAGCACCACGTATACTAGGCTTGTAATACAATAGCATGGATGTAGGGACATTGAGATGCGAGGTCATCTTCAGCTACACAACTGACTCACCCTGGGCTATGTGAGCCTCTGCCTTACAAAATAAAAATAAAAATAAAATAAAACTGACGAAAATCCACAGAGCCAGCTGTTTTGGAGAAGCTGTTGACTTGTGGAAGGACCCAATGTTGCTTAGTGGACCATGAAGACCATATGTTGGGGGTTGGGGGAGGGGAATCAAAGGCTCTGTGGACTCCCAACACTTAGATGGGGGGGGAGGGGCTTCCCCAGTGGTTGGAGTATTTACAAGCACAGGCACAGCCTGTTTCCTCTTAGCTGTATCTTCCATCTAAAGACATCTGACTATTGTTTACGCAAACTTTCCACAGAAGTATAACAAAAATTTATTTTCTCCCTCTTGATTTAACCCCCTCCCATCTCAGCCACGTGTTTCTCTTTTCTGTTTCTTGTCATCTCTCCTTCTGACCTTCGCTCTTTCTCTTCAAGCATCTGTGGGAGTTTGGCCACCAGCTAATACTTCACCTTAATGTTGCCATTTCTCTCCATACATTGCACACATTTCAAACAAGTCCTTGAATCTGATTTCCTTATAACATTTTTCCTATCTTCCTACAATAGTTACACCGTGAGGAGCACATGTGCGTGTGTGTGTGTGTGTGTGTGTGTGTGTGTGTGTCTATTGTCTATTAGCTGCTTTTGTAGCTATAATGTGGAGATTTTTAGAGATTAACTGGTGAGTTCAACTATTGTAAATTACTTGCAGTCACTCTCAGGTTAGCTAAAATTCAGTTGCTTTTTTTCTAATTAAAAAGCTGCCACCTCTATTTAGGGCTTGCTCAGGTATGCTATTAGAGATCTCCCAACACTTCAGTTTACCTGAGCTTTTGAGTTTGGAGTATTTAAGAGGCATTACCAAAATGAGGTCATTTTAAGTGACCCCTGGTTTCAGACACAAGAGTTATCGTCCTGTTCTGAGCTTGGTTTTCAGGTCAAGGGACAGTGTCTACAATGACAAGTTCCCTGGGGGAGACCGGATCCCTAACTGATACTTGGAAGAGAGAATCAGTGTCCACACCTCGTCAAAGTCTTACCTCCAAGGAAGCAGATGTCCTGGGTTTAATTGTTGGTGTGCTCCAATTTTCTACTATAAGTATATTTATTGTAAGGCCAGAAGGCCATGAACAAAGAAAATGTCAAAGAATAGGAGGCGATGAAAGAAGGAAGAAGCATGGGGAGACTTTGATGTCCAGAGTGAGTGTATTGTTGCCATGAGCAAGACCACATCAAGGAACCCCTAGTCTGTGTCTGCTTGTTGACAGTATGTGCAAAAATTAGCAACGTTGCAAAACGACACTGCTCCCCTGCAGAGACCCCTTATGGAGACTGTCTCACCCCTTCCCCTGTGCAGGACATGATAGGCAAGCTGGGTTTCTGGGTTGTGTAGTAGGGACCCTCCATCAGAGTGCGCACAACCCACCGGATCCTAGCTTTTCTGAGCACGGCTCTGTCATTTCTTCTCTCCAGCATCACCCCTGTCAGGTTTCCAGGACCAAGTGCATGATGATGCTGTGCACGTATCTTATGGTAAAGTCCTCAAGCGCCGCAGTGTTTCCCTTGGTGAGTATCTCCTTCTCCATGGATGTTCAGGGTACTTCACCCTTGGTGAAGGCTGAATGGGCTTTTCTGAAAAAGTGGTGGCATTGGATTGTAATCACAGCTACTTGGGAGGCTGAGGCCGGGGGATTCCTGGAGTTGGGTCTAATCAGTGAGCCACAGGTCCTGGTGTGAGAACCTGTGTCAAACGAGCAGTGGGGGCAGCTCCTGAGGAACACCTGACATTGACCTCTGGGTTCCACATTCACACACACACACACACACACACATATGTACACATGCACCGACACAGGAAAGCACAGTAAAAAGAATCCTGACTTGTAGCTCGGGGATACAATACTTGTCTCCTCCTTAACAGAGAAAATGCATTCACGTGGTCTTAACTAAATTCATCCAAGAATTTCTGAATGAGGTAGAGAGAAACAGACAAGGACGAAAATAAATATATTTCTTCTTTTAGAAAAGGAAAGTGACTGTGTAAGAAAGACAACCATTTATAACCAATATAAACCATGCTTTCTTGTTATTTCTTTTTACTGTTTTTTTAAATTTATTTTCTTACTTAGTCATTTGATGAAGGGGTCAATATTGGCTCAGGATCCCCAAGACCATGTTCTCAGCACGAAGGAGATTTATGTGACCCAGAGGGACAGAGGACAGGGAATAAGAGACAAAGATGGAGGATGAGGGAGAAGGGGAAGGGAACATGGAAGAGGGAGGAGGGACATTTAATTTGTCCCAGAGGACAAAAGACTGCCTCTGGATAGAGTGGTAACACATAGGAAAATGGCAGTTTATAATGGTAAAAGGGAAAATCATGTTAGGCTGAAGTATTTCATTTTAATTAAGCATGTTAATTAGATGAGCCAAGGAGAATTTTTGATTACTGGATGTCAGTACTTTGACAGCTGGACCTTGGTAGTCAGCCTCAGGAGGAGGTAGTAGACAATTAAGAGACTAGACCGGGCTGGTGAGATGGCTCAGTGGTTAAGAGCACTTCCAGAGGTCATGAGTTCAAATCCCAGCAACCACATGGTGACTCAGAACCATCTGGAATGAGATCTGATGCCCTTTTCTGGGGTGTCTGAGGACAGCTACAGTGTACTTACATATAATAGTAAATAAATCTTTAAAAAAATAAAAAAGAGACTAGATCTCAGAGGCTAGCTTTAGGAATGTAACCTAACAGTTTTTAGCAAAGCAGAGGGAATAGGGGAGAAGGGTAAGGCCTGCCAGAGCCGTGTTTGCCATGCTTGGGTTGGCTAGAGTCCCTTTATCAGATATGGAATGTCTCTCTCCACGTTGCCTACTCTGGCTTTGAGCTTTGAGACTGTAGGTTCAAGTCATCTTATGCTTCATTCGCATGAGAAGCTTAAGCTACAGGTGTACAGCATGGTGCCAACGTCTTTTTAGTTTTCCCTTTAATGCTTAAACTTCTTTTCCTAATGACCCATCACAGCTAACTCATCTCCCCTCAGGGTCCACATGAAAAGCTTCACACACCCAGTAACCTAGTGCTTACCAACCAGTACTGTGCTCAATTCATTCTTATCATAATATATAATACACTGACCAAAAGCTAGAGCTTCCAAAAGGTAGGCCACTAATACAGGTGCATTCTAACATTTAGGGACTGGTTATAGATGTTTAGAATGGTTTCAAAGGATTTTTTTAAAGGTATTTTTCAAACACTAGACAAAGGCGGATTAAATAACTTAAACTGAATATCCTTTATCCTGACTGCTTGAGGCTAGCAATGTGAGAATTTTGGGTTTCCAGGCTAGGAATGCTATGGTGATTTGAATGAGGATGCCCCCCCAAAGACTCATATGCTTTAATATTTGATCTCCACTTAGTAGAGCTGTTTGGGAAGGATTAGAATGGGTGGCCTTGTTGGTGGAGGTATGCCATTGGGAGTGTCCTTGAGGTTTTAAAAGCCCATGGTATTCCAAGTGTGCTCTGCCTTATGATCGCCTTTCAATATGCAAGCTGTCAGCTACTGCTTCAGAGCCATGCCTGCTCCTGGCATGATGTTCATGGACTCACCCTCTGAAACTGGAAGTCACAATAAGCTCTTACTTCTGAAGTACCTAGGTCATGGTGTCTGCCCAGCAGTAGAAAAGTAACCAAGGCAGAAGTTTAACTTGTATCTTGAATGCTGCTTTTCTAAATCTAGAGTTGAATAATATGTCTGTCAAATACAAGGGTAGCCTCAGGTGCTGGTGTTCGAATTTAATTTGAACATTCATTTTTTTAAGAAGGAGTATCCCAGGCTGACCTTAAGATGGAGACCCCTCTGTCTCAGCCTTCCAAGGGCTTGGATTACAGGCATGTGCCACCATGCCTCCTTTGACTTTTAATTTTGATACAATAACTATTTAAAGTAACAAATGTTCAGTGTGTTCCTCATAGGAGAGAGTGAACCTGTGGGTTCTTCAAACATCAAGTAAAAGGTAACAGTAACTACCTTCCCCAAGGGACTCAGAAGAGAAGGCCATCCCTGTGGTGTTCAAGATGCCACGAAAAAACACACTTGCCTGGAACGGATCCCAGTCTGATGGGTTCCTGCTTAGCTTCCCAACTGGGATTTGGCAACTAGCATCATTCGATGTGCCGCTGAAGCGCAGAGCTGTAACTAAATGCCTGTTAACAAAGGGCCGTGGACCCTGCCTTCTCTGCCTCCCAAGGCCTTCATGAGGATCACAAGATATCCCTGAAAAACACATGTCAGGTAAGGCTCAAAACCGTAAAGTACTAGTGTGTGAATTTGGGGATTAGAGCTCTCTTTGTTCAATTGTAGCAAGGGTGTTCTTATAGATATCTGGGATTCAAGCTAGTGGGGTATTGGCAAAGACAGAGAGGTTTGAAAGTTCAATGAAAGATTAAAAAGCAGGAGCAAACCTTAAACTAGGATGTGAGGTGAGACAGGATCACACCTCAAACTCTGGATCAGCTAGCACAGCATATACAACACTCAACAGAGACCCTGTCTCCCATAAGTTAGAAGCTGGAGACCAACCCCTGAGGTTGTCCTCTGATCTCCACACTGACTGTGTGACGAGGCACATGCATGTCTTGGCACACACCCACTCACATACACAAATACTCACACACAGACATAGGCACACACCAATTCACACATAGACATTTACAGGTTTGTTGTTTTTTTTTCTGATGCAAAAGCAAGAAAGATAACATTTGTACGAAGGAGTTCATATAATTAATTATTTTTCCTCTTTTTAATGCTTAGGATGTGTAGTGGTTTGTATATGTTCAGCCCAGGGAGTGGCACTATTAGGAGGTGTGGCCTTGTTAGAGTAGGTGTGGCCTTGTTGGAGGAAGTGTGTCATTGTGGGAGTGAGCTTTGAGAGCTTTTTCCTAGCTACCTGAGGATGAGTCTTCTGGCAGCCTTCAGATGAAGATGTAGAACTCTCAGCTCCTCCTGCACCATGCCTGCCTGGACGCTGCCCTGCTCCCACCTTGATGATGATGGACTGAACCTCTGAACCTGTAAGCCAGCCCCAGTTAAATGTTGTCCCTGGTCACGGTGTCTGTTCACAGCAGTAAACCTTAAGATAAGATGTATGTGTATATGGAGGAAGTAGAGTTAACATGTTTCTTTCATAACATTTAAAAATATGTATTTATTTTTCACTATGTCTTTATGTTTACTAAGCATGTGCAAGCCCAGAAGAGGATGTGGGATCAGGATCACTGGGACTAGAATTACAGTTGCTTGTAGGCTGCCATGCCTCGCACCAGGAACTGAACCTGGATCCTCTGAGAAAGCAGTAGGGATTTGAAGTGCTAAGACATTTCTCTAGACACAGTAAGAATTGTTTCTAACAATTTTCCACAGAACTTTTAAAAAATAATCACCGGAAATCGTGTTAGGGTTTCATGCCTTGCCTAGAGGTGCAGTTGCTACCCTACCCCCACCTTCCATTATTTTCCCAAGTCTAACTTTCGTGGCCCATCTACCTTTGAATATATTAGCACTCATGTTTCTTGCTTTTCTTTTTTTCTGTAGATTTACTGCATGTGACTAACTGGATTATAACATCTCAGAGATTAGGACCACTTTCTAATCATATCTCTTCCCAGACGCAAACAGGATGGTTGGTTCCAGGTTGATACGGCTGATGTGAACTGTTCATTTGGGCTAGGGACATAGCTCAGTGGTAGAGCACTTGCCCAGGATGGATGAGGCCCTGGATTTGTTCCACAGCACTACAAACAGACAACAAGCAAACACTCAACTCTGTTCTTTCATCTTATTAATGAGATCACTAACTTGTAACAGTGATCTCCTTTTGCAGTTCTATTGGACGACGACAGACCATCATTCACAAAGGAACTACAGCTGAAGAAAGAAGATGCCAAATGGATTTGTATGGCTTCTGAGATACCCATGACCATGCACTAAGTCACTGTACCACTGTCGCAAAGGTGAAGATGTTGGGGTCGTACCATTACTTATGTACGACCTGATACGACTAAAGCAAAATTGCACCTGAGCCCTCAATCATATGTCTCTGATTTCTACCCAGCTTTGTGTACTCTCTTCCTCAGGCCCCCTGTAAACCCTTGTGTGAGTAAACCCTTGGAATACTGACATGATTATTCCTTCCTTCCTTCCTTCCTTCCTTTCTTCCTTCCTTCCTTCCTTCCCTCCTTCCTTCTTTCCTTTCTCTCTGTGTCTGGGAGCATCTTTCCAAAAGATAAACAGATAGGCCTATGTTTGATGCTGCTCAATCAAGGATCTTCTTATTTCCCTCCAAATACACAGAAGTCATGTGTTAGTGGATTTTTTTTACTAGGTCTGAAACCCAAGTCTTCTCACTGGTTAAAGACAGGTCATTAAATTCATTTATTTTCTAAGACTTGTAAATCCCTTTGTCCAGTCTTGCTTTAATTCTCTACCTGTTTCTCAGGCCTGGCTTTCCGGTGGCCCAACCAACACAAACCTTTGCTCAGGTTCATTGCGGCTTTGAGAACATTTTAAAAGGCAGTTGAAAGAACTGGAAAGTGCTTTCTGTTCTCCCCACGGCAGTGTCTGCATCACGATTATTCCTATCACTGTCTTTCTTACTCATCCTTCTCAGGATACAGACTCCAAGTTAAAGGTGTGTGCAGGTCAGAATGCCCTCAGCACAGATACTCAGGAGAAAGAAAGGAAAACCTAGGGGTTTGTCTAAGACATCAGTTCTCAGCCTGTGGATCGCAACCCTCTTGTGATGGCATGTCAGATATTTATGATCCACAACCATAGCAAAATTATACTTATGGAGTAGCAATGAAAATGATTTTATGGTTTGTGGGGGAGGGCACCACAACACAAGAACCTGTGTTAAAGGCTGTAGCTTTTAGGTTGAGAGCCACTGGGCTAAGGGAGGTTGGGGGTGTCAGCACTCTTTATCAAGTGGGCACTGAGGAGGAAGACCAAACAGGACGAGTGCCTGGAACATTCAATCAGAGCTGGACACACCTATTTCAGGAGTTGGCTTCAGTTGAGGGATTGGAGAGAGGATCTGAAATTCCCTTAAGAAAGAGCGACTATTTGAGAGAAGAAAGAGACCGTCAGGAAGAAGAGTGTGATGGTTTGTATGTGCTTGGTGGAGTGGGACTATTAGAGGGTGTGGCCCTGTTGGAGTAGGTGTGTCCCTGTGGATGTGGGCTTTAAGACCTTCATCCTAGCTGCCCTGAAGCCAGTATTCTGTGAACTTCACCAGCTTCAGGTGAAGATATAGAATTCTCAGCTCCTCCTGTACCATACCTGCCTGTATGCTGCCATGCTTCCTGCCTTGATGATAGTGGCCTGAACCTCTGAACCTGTAAGCTAGTCCCAATTAAATGTTGTCCTTATAAGAGTTGCCTTGGTCATGGTGTCTGTTCACAGCAGTAAAACCCTAACTAAGACAGGGAGGTAGTAGCAGCGGAGAGCAGGGGTGTGTCAGTAAGAACAGACTATAGTGATGTGTATATAGGGAAGTGCCGATGAATCCATGGCTTTGTATGCTAATTTAGACAGTGTGGGTAAAGCATGAGCTTAATTATAATTGGGATCACAAAGATAGAATAGGAATAAGGTTTAAAATTTTTAAAATGTAGCATCTACTCACTTTCCCCAAGAATAGCAAAGGCAGAACTTTTTTGTTTTGTTTTGTTTTGTATTTTTGAGACAGGGTTTCTCTGTATAGCCCTGGCTGTCCTGGAACTCACTCTGTAGACCAGGCTAGCCTCCAACTCAGAAATCCGCTTGCCTCTGCCTTCCAAGTACTGGGATTAAAGGCATGTGCCACCACTGCCCGGCTGCAAAGGCAGAACTTTAAATTTTTTTCACTAGCATGTTAATCACACATAATAGGTGTCATTATACTTTCAGACACGTATGTAATATATTTGATAGTGTATAGACCCCATTAACCTCCCATTGACTCCTTTCTTCTTCCTAACTGGTACCCTGCTTCTACTTTCAGAATTTTGTATGTTTTCAGGCAATATCATATCCTTGTTTTTTTTGGTCTGTATTATATTCTTGGGATATATATTATTATATATCATATATAAGAATATAATTTTATCCTGGAATGTCTCGGTCTTGTCCTTAAACTATTAGCCACTTGGATCACTTTCCATTGAGTTCTGGATGCTTTGACATCCTCCCGAGCACATGTGGAAATGCACAGATGCAGGTAGCATAGACAAAAGTGGGGGCGACCAGAGAACTGCTCGAGGTGGAAGTAAACTTCCAAACCACCCATTATGATGACTGTGCTTCACTGAGGTCAAAGTTCCTACTAAAGACTGGTGCTTGGTTTGTTACATAGCTACCTGAAAATTACAGTTAAGCAGACCAGAAAACAAGGATGAGCTGTCCCTCTGTCAATCAAAGATGACCAAGTATGTCTATTTCTTTGATTAAGCTCACATATTTTAGAGCAAAATTGGGACCACAAAGTTCAAACTCTCCCAACACCCACGTCCTCCCCAACACCCATCTTCAACATTTTCTGTGATTGATTGCAAATATTCTTTCTGATACAGGATTCTCAGTGGCTGCCTGGCTATGCCCTTCTCAACCACTTTGTTTCCAGGTCAGTGCAGGGTATTTCTTTAAGCATCTACTGATGTTGAATTTTTCTTCAACAAACATTCCCGGAAAAGTAAGAATGTGCTCTAGAATTGGAGTTGCTATGTAAAATGTTGTCCACATGCAGAAGACGTTTTAAATATGTTGTCAAAGTATCCAGAATAATTTGTTGTGTTCATCTATATTGTTACCAACAATTAACATTTTCCATCAGACCATAGATCACTTTCTTATTGGTATTTTACCAATTGTATCCATTCACTTACCATTGGCATTTGAATGCCAAGCTGTTTTATACTGTGAAACATTATTTGGAGTGTTGATTATTTACCCATGAAGATATCATATCTCTTATTAACTTTTAATAAAATAGGATTATAAAAAAGATCTCTTGACTTTTGTACTTCTAAAAGTACCAATGGTAATTGCACCGAGAATTTCTGGTTATAGATATTTTGAGACAAATTAATTTTTCTTATGTACTTTTTTTGATCTGAGCAGCCAGAAACAGCATATTCAAATTTAAAATTGTTTCTACCTTTTCATTCTTAAAGGCTCAAACACAGCGCAAAGTGTGATTTGGTACCCAGTTTGCCGGGGAGGCATTGACAATACAACCCTTTCACCCTGTCTGTGTGGCTCCAGTGAAGGTCTCTCCGATTCCCAAGGAGATGCAGCCTCTCGTGCAAACTGCTTTTCACCTGAGCCTTGAATGAAGCATTGCAGACTGCCTGACAGTGTTCGCCCCTGTCGGTTCCACTCAATTCCCAGGATGCAACAGTCTCTCTCTCTCTCTCTCTCTCTCTCTCTCTCTCTCTCTCTCTCTCTCTCTCTCATTTGTCCATAATGAAGAAACTCAAGGGTATTTAAACTGAGGAGAGCTTTTTATTTGACCTTTTCTTTCACAGTGATGATTGGGCTGCAATGTGTTTAGCATGTACGAGTTTATAAATGTACCTCCTTGTGAAAAGGTGGTTGTCAAAAAAAAAAAAAAAAAAAAAAAAAAAAGATGCTCTATCCTCTACCATGAAGACCAGCTGCTCTGGTTCACAGGCTATTCATAAAGAGCCTGTCCCCTGCAGAAAGCTATTCTTGGTTTATTAACAGACAACCGAAAATGAAAACCCCACAGGAGAACATTAAAACATGGTTCTCAGAGTTTTGAGCGCGGTCTTGTAATGGGGTGCACTTTTACTGAACCAGAAATTGTTAGTAATAAAAGAATATTGGGGGGGGGGAAATGTTTAGATTTCCAAAGAATCCTAAAACTTAGAGGAGCAGTCCGGCTTTGCTGTTAAAGGTTAATAGCTGAGAATATATCATCAGCTGCAATAAAATGGGAGTTTTAGTTATCTTGCTCCCAATAAACAGTTACAATTTTGAACTCATGAAAGATGGAGACCATGGGGTTTTTTTTTTTCTGTAATTTAAAATAACAGTTAGATGAATTTCTTGGCAATAAACAAATGATTGCATTTTAAAATCTTGTAAATATTTCTTTTTATAAGTCATCAAAAAGAACAGATCACTTATTTCGACTGCCTTTTTGACACAGGCCCATCTTTTCTGTAGACACGGGGAATAAATATTATTATTCTCGATAACAATGCTGATGTTGTTCCAGACTGTTCTTCGTATGTGTGCATATGGCATTGGCCGTCCCTTACAGCAAGCTGAACTTGCAGCTCCCATTTGTCCAACTCATTCCAGACTGTCCCCAAGATTTTTTGAGACCGAGGTGAGTTAGAAATGATCAATCCATGGTCTCAAGCTTGCCATCAGTTCTGACCACTTAGCTGCCTGTTTCTGCCAGGCTTCAGTTGCATCATGGTCTTCTTTATATCGGACTCCTTTAAGCTGTGAGCAAACACTGATGTCTACAGATGAGAATCTCACTCATTATTGCTTGAGTCTGGAGAATGTCCTCACCCTAGCTGCCAGAGACTCCAAGGACAGGAGATGTTGCTCAGTTGATTGTGTTCAAGAAACAATGGTAGTTTGTTTTCTTGCTGCTTGAATGGTCCCAGAAAAGATGAATTCATGTTTATCTAGAGAGCAACAGTCCCAAGAACTCCTACCTTGACATCGCAAGGAAATGTTTCCCTCCCATTTCTGAATTCTCTCTTCTGACAGAATAAATTGAAAAAACCTGCTTCCCTTTGGTGGGCATATAGTGTCTCCATGTTTGATTAATACCCAGAAATAAGCCCTTCACTGGTAGAGCAAAAGTCATATGATAGGTTCCAGATGTTTCTATGGACCTATCAATCCCAGACACAATAGATTAAATCAGAGAAAACAGGACAGAACTGAATATCGTCCTTCCTCCCTTCCCTCCTCTCCTTCCTCCCCTCTTCTCTCCAACTCTTCTTTTTGTCTTCTCTCCATTATTTCCCTTCCCTTCTAGGTTGATCAGACATTTTATGGAGTAAGTCACCACACAGTTTAGTAAGTACAACTGCCTTTCAAGGCAGGACTTTGACTGGGTAGAGCTATTTCAGGTGACACAAACTTGGGCCATGCTAGAATTGGGAACCCAGACACTGACAGAAGGGTAAGATTAGGAGCATCTAATTAGTTTCCCTTGGCTCAGGTTTCTTTCAGTAGATCCACTTGAAATGTCCACATGACATTGGTCAGACCCAGTTTCAACATAAGTCTGTGAACTGTGTCAACCCATTGTCTTTTACTCTTCTGGACTTTGAAGTGCCTTGGTGTTACTTGACATATATCAGAACGTTTGTGTCCAGGATACTTGAGAATTCAAGAAGAAATCTTTTCTTCTCCCTTCTTGGTTCCATTTTTTCCCTTAAATCATGTCTGGCCTTTCTTATGCTTTTTTTTCAGTACTACTCACAGAGTTAGTTCTGAGCAGTATAGCTTCATGTTCATCACAGTGGGGAAGGCATAGTGGAAGGATCAGGGGGCAACTGGTCAACCTGAATCCACAGTCAAGAAGCAGAGAGGGTAACCTACTCTTCACAAATTAGAGATAATGATGAGCAAGAGGGATTCATTATCTGACTTCAAAGAAGTCCTAAGGTTGTAGGCAGCATTTGGTCCTACAGTGTGAAGCTGAGAAAAGGATAATAGCAGGGTATGAATCTCAATCTGTCCTCTGTGGTGTGTGTGCGTGCATGTGTGTGTGTGTGTGTGTGTGTGTGTGTGTATGCATGTGCATGTGTGTATGCATGTGTCTTGTGTATGGTGTGTGTGCATGTGTGTATACATGTCTGTGTGTATGGTGTGTTTGTGTGTGTGTGTGATGTGTGTGCATGTGTCTGTGTTTCTGCTGTAGCATGTTGACTGACAGTTAAGCATTCCTATGTGGCTGGTTTCTGGCTCTCTCCCCCAGACACCACTCAATGCTGTGGATCTGGGTAGACACCAGCACAGTAGCTATGGGATCTGTCTGTTTGAAGCCTACACTACACTGGCTGGGGGCGTCTGTGTACCATTGGATTCCACAGAACTCCTTATGGTGTGTGGGAAGAATATGGGTGGAGGCAGGATAGACTGCTGAACTTGCTATGGCCATGGAGTTTAGAAAAATCCTTTTCTGATGGCAAATAGTATCTCATTGTACCCAAGCCTCTGGTCCCCCCAAAAAAAAGCTTGAATTGATCATTCCCAATTAAAAGGTGAGACCTGAGAGAGAACTGAGTGCATTTTAGAGCTAAACACTAATTTCCTACTCTATTGGTTTTCACCTAGCTATAGGACTCTTGGACATGACGTCCATATTTGAGTGATCCCTATGGAGGAATTGTGGCTCAGAGAAGGGAGGAGCATAAGAGGATTCTCTTTCCACTAGCCATTCTCTGTTCATGATTTCATCCCTCAAGTATCATGATTGATGGGGGCTAGAAAATAAGTGGACACTTTGGATTTTCTTTTTGAACAGCCTTGAAGTGTTAGGGAAGATTTGAGTAACTCCTTGGTCTACTCCCCCTTCCAGAACATGCTATGCATGGTCACCTCCCCCTGAGAGCTCTGTCCTGGTTATGATTTGAATCACTTTGAATAAACTCTGAAAACACTAAAGACAACTGAAGGGAGCCAGCAATGTCCCCCTTTCCAGAAAAGGACATTTGAACTCAGAAGTCAGCTGCACTTCTCAATATCATTTGACTAGAGACAACAGACAGGGATCAGACATGAACTATCTTACCCCAAAGCCTGGGTCTGAGATAACACAATGCAGTGCGGCAGAAAGCCTCCCCACAGGATTTTATTTATCTTACTGAATAGGACATAGAGATCACTGCACGTTCTGTGATGCACACCATGCCAAAGCGAGGGCCTAATAGACTGTGTCCCCAGATCTGTACCCACAGCACTGCTTACCGAAGGCAGACTTGTAAAGAAGGCAAACTCCACAGAGCATGCTGAGCACGAGTCCGATTCCCAGTCACCGAGAGGGCGCTTTCAAATGACATTTGCCAGGTTTTTGCCTGATTATAGAAATAATACCCAGTCATAGAGAGGAAAGAGCCATAGGTAAATATAAGGAAAAAATGAAAACCCCCAGAAGACTGATGTTATTGTGTGGATACTTTCAATTTATGATTATATGTATGTATGTTTTTAAATAAAATCAAGTTAACATTATACAAATATATAACATTATGTGTATATATATATATATTATATGATAGGTATACTTAAACATTATTCCATTACGTCTGACCAAGTGTGAATGACTTTGTAGAACTCAGACCGTCTCTTCTTATACCACCATATCCTCACAGGAAGGATTTCTTTCCTCCCGCATTCAGGGCCCTTCTTAAGTGGGGCTATCATGCGGTTCATTTTGGGTTGATCCTGGCATATGACACAAAACCATCTGTAAATATGACCTCAGAGACTTGTCTCCTTTGTGAACTTGTCCCCAGGGGTTTGCCATGAGGCCATGGAGGGGGAGGGGCAGCTTTCTGGGCTTGTGAGCCTTTTCCTCACTGCTTCTAAATGTCTGGAAGCGCTGTTAGATATCCACCTGCAGGTACCATCTTTCTACATGTAATGGTGAACACCTCTTGGAGTTCACACCTTTATGATCAAACAGCTGAGGTCACACCGTATTTCTGGCCAGTCAGTATCCGGCACCACCAGCCTTTTCATGGACAGTGGTATATACCAGATCTGCTGGCTAGCCTGGATTCATTATCCTCAGAATGAAGAGGAGGCACTTCTAGAAGCATGATTTTTCTCATAAATTTTAAAGGTTTTACTCACATTTATTGTGGCAATATATATGTAGACATATACATGCATGCACATGTACCTAGATATACATGTATATACATGTATATGTGTGTATACATATATTACAGTTACCACTCTGAATCACCTGAGTATGGACAGTAGCAGTTCACCCATAGTCTTAGATAACCATCTGCCACACTCATTTTGAGAATTCTTTATCTTATAGAACTGAAAATCTATACATTAGACAGCAATTTACCATTCTCTCTCCATAGTACCCACCACTCTGCTTTATGTCTCCAGATTTAAATACATGAATAGAATCCTGGGGTGTCATTCTGTGACTAGCTAATTTCATGAAGCACAGTGTCCTCAAGGTTCCTCCAAGCTGTAGCCTGTGTCAGAATGCCTTCATTTTTGAAGGATGTGTTATATTCTGTTGCATACATGCACTTCACTTTGCTGTCTTTGGTCATGTGCTGATGGACACCTGGGTTGCTTCCATTTCTGGATATCTTGAGGGAAGGTGCTGTGAGTATGGGTATACACAGTCTTTTCACGACTCTACTTTCAATTCATTTAAGAAGTGAGATTCTTAAATCATATACCACTCCCCATTTTACTTGAGGAGTAGCCATATGGGTTTCTGCATTGGCTAGCATTTTACATTCTCGCCAAAGCACACATGAAGATTCTAGTTTTTCCAACACCTTCTCAAACCTTATTTTCTGGTTTTCTTGAGAGTAGACACTCATGTGGGGGTGGGGGGGAGTATATCACTATCATTTCTAATGTTCTTTCCTTTACAGGGCTAGAAATCAAAACTAGGGCCTTGAGTATGATAAGCAAGCACACTTCCACCAAACTGTGTCCTCAGTTCTTGTTACAGCTTTGGCTTGTGTTTCCTGCTGTTTAGTGGCCTTGAACATCTTTTCATTCGCTTAGTGGCTATTTGTTTGTCCTTTTTAAAATAATGGGATCTCAGGTGTCCCAGACCAGTCTCAGACTCCCTGTATAGATAACCAAGGATGATTTGTTAGATCATCTGGTCCTCCTTCCCAGCTGTAATTACAGGTAGGGGCCATCCCATCCAGTTTATATGGTATAGGGGATGGTTCTCAGGGCTCTGTGTATGCTAGGCAAGTACTCTACCACCTGAACTACATGTCCAGGATCACATTTGTACATTTTCTTTGAGGAAAAAGATCTAAGTCTTTTACTCACTTGCGGTTGTTTGAATAGGTTCACTCCCAGAGACTCATGTTTGAATTCTTGGCCCATGGGCTTTGAGATCTCTATGCTCAAGCTCTGCCCAATGTAGGTCTCTTCCTGCTGCCCTTGGTTCAAGATTGAAAACTCTCAGCTCCTTCTCCTGCACCACATCTGCCTGGATGCTGCCATGTTTCCCACCATGACAATAACGGACTGAACCTCTGAAACTGTAAGCCAGCCTGAAATAAATGTCCTTTATAAGAGTTACCTTGGCCACGGTGTTTCTTCACAGCAATGAAACCCTAACTAAGACAGCATTTTATAATCAGATAGTGTTTTGTTTGCTGAAGGCCTTACCGCAACATCTGTTTATTGCTCTGCCATCAGAGGCCGTCCTAGGAGCCATAATGGGTTCCAAGTCTCACTTAAGGCCAGCAGTGCATCATTGCACCATGAAAGGTACTGATTTAATTATATTTGTTTATGCTGTTTTGTATTTTTCTAATTAGCTTCTACAAATTGTCAAACCCAAGAGTATGCACTGTTTTCTGACTTCCTCAGTACCAAATGAAGAATTCAACTCATTTATGTTTCCTCTCTGCCATTATCCACTTTAGCAATTGTCTGTGAAATTCCAGTTTATAGCTTCCTAAGTCATAGAATATTGTATATCTTTTTGACATGTTAAAATGCAAATTTCATATGCATTTGCTTAGTATGTTTTGATTTGGTACTAGATGAATTAGCTTTAACAATAGATACTTTTCTGTTTGTTTTTTTAACCAGTCATTGATACACAAGATGGCACTGTAGTTCTCTCTATAACCTGCTGTGACTGAGCATTAGATAAAGTTGTAAGGATATATGAAAAAATTCCTGGGAAAGGCAGTTTTCTGATGTCTTCATAAATAAGAGTAACTTGTCTGAAGATAAAATTTATTATAACACAAGTGAACTGCCCCAAACTTCTAAGAGCCTTATTTTTGATCTATTCTGGAACAGAGAGACTGAGGCAGAAAGAATGACCCCAGGTCAGGCTGATGAAGCAGCCTGACCCTTGTTTATGCAGGAACATCTCTTTTTGTGACTAAAGAAGCTAAGAACTATTTTCTTTCGTAGATGAATTTTACAATATTTTTAACATTTTTCAAAAATATAACATAAAATTTTACTTAAAAAGTAATAAGAAAAGGTTACTATAAAGAATATCCATGTGGCCTTTACCCAGATCCACCTGTGGCTCAGGTCAGATCCATGTGCTCTCCTCTCTCCCCCTGCCTTCTCTCTTGATTCCCTTCCCATCTTCCCCACTCCATTCTCAAGCACATGTTTCTTTGAGACAATGAAGATAAGCTATACATGCTATGACCCTTTATCTGTAAACATGGCAGTGTGTATTGCCTAAGACTAGGAAATTCATTTTCAACTTCTGTAAAATTTAGCATTGAAAAGTGTTTTCTTTCTTTCTTTTTAAGATTTATTTACTTATTTTATATGTACGAGTACACTGTAGCTGTCATCAGACACACCAGAAGAGGGCATTGGATCCCATTACAGATGGTTGTGAGTCACCATGTGGTTGCTGGGAACTGAACTCAGGACCTCTGGAAGAGCAGCCAGTGCTCTTAACCTCTGAACCATCTCTCCAACCTGAAAAGTGGTTTTCAATCTAACATAACCATTCATTTCCCAATGTCACAAGTTGATCCAATAATTCTAACATATTTTTCCTCTACTTCGGTGTCCAGTCCAGGGTCAGACAATATGTTTTGTTTCTTTGTCTCTTAACAGCCAGTCTTTCAGTAATATTTCAATACATTTGAACTTGTTACCTTTGTGGCATCAATATATTTTGAAGAACACTGACCCACTCCTTTCTCTCTTAAATAAACATTTATCTTTTTTTTAAATGGCCAGATATGTTAAATACAAGCTACATGTTCTTAGATGGGATGCCACACCCATGATGTGTGCTATTTATTTATTTATTTATTTATTTTTAACTTTTATTGCATTATGATGAGAAAAGTTACATGATTTCAATTTGTCTGAATTTGTTAACATTTAAAAACATATTTTAAGTAAATAGAATTAAATCACATTCTTGTTTCCCTTTTGTACCCCCAACTCCTCCCAGAGACCCCCTCTTCAATACCTACAATATTTTTTGTCATATTCCTTAAATTTTATAAAATGTTATAATAAAGAGTATTATAAAAGTTGTTTGATATAAAACAATCCATTTAACAGTGTTATGTAGATGCTTATCTACAGCAATACTGCAAATACATACACTTTTTTCACTATAAATTTCAAATAACTCCAAATATATTAACTGCATATTTCAAAATAATACATCACTACTAGTATTTTCTTAAATGAATATAAATATGTAAAGTCTTTTTGTTTGCTTGTTTTGTATTTAGTAGAGTTTAAAATCTTGGCTCTTTCTGTGGTACAAGCCCAAAATAAGAACAAATTTTAGACATTGGATTTCATTGTAATAAGGCTGTACTTCAATGACCTTCAAATCACCGAAGGATTTTACCTCTATTGTAGCTAAGCTGAGAGTTGACAGTTCTGCTGCGCCAAGGAATGAATTGTAGGCACGATTTTTAGATACAGACTTCCTGCTATGGTCAAAAAGCTATTTGACTTGAGTGTGTGACTTTATTCTCAGTCCACAGAGAATAGGTTACATTCATTTAAGAAATGGTGTGTGTATTAAGATGCTCTATTCATAAAGTCATTCACCAACTGTTTCAATGAACAATGGTTCTGCGTGGAAGGTGGTACAGACATTAGGTGAGGATAAGAATCTGGTTCATTAGCTGTGATGATTTTGAAAAGCATTCATCTCAGAGAAAGAGTAACTTATAAAGTCCTCTTCTTCAAACTTGATACAAGAGCTAGAAATGTCAAGCAAAGCATTCAGTCTCACTCTTTGTTGTTCTTTTTGTACGAGCCACCTCCCAAGTTAATTGTCTATGTCTCCCTTGGGTATATAAATACTTTTGAAATATGTAAGCTGTTCTGAAAACCATAGTATAGTGTAAAAACATGAAATAAACAATACTAATAGAGAGGCTGAGATAGGAGAAGCAAGATTTCAAGACCGTTACGTTGTACACAGCAAAACACTGTCACAAACAAGCTGAAAGTATATATAGATTGTACAATATTAATATCTTAATATGAAAATTAATATTACCAACATATCCTAAGTGACTGAAATCCAAAAATATGAGGAATTAGAAATTTCTTAATTGTCATCCAATGGTCTCTCTAATTTGGTAATTGGAGAAGTGTGTGCTTTTTAAAGAGTATGTCGATAGACGCATGTGATGACTGTCCGGCCCTCATAGCTTCTAGTGTTTTCTGATGACCATTAACCAATACTATTCCAGTGGATAATTTTATACATGTATGTTTTTATATTGTTGGAAGTATGTTTCCAGAATAAATACTTATGTATGACTGGTGATGTTGTTTAGATATTTACACTTTCCCCTAGCTCCTTCCAAGACATTCCTGTTCATTTGCTTTACCTCCAGTAATGTGTGCTTCTTCACAGACTGGGCATGTAGAATACGGCTTTTCACTTGCTTAGGGTGTCTCAAATCTTTCTTTGAATTGCTTGTCCATGCCTTTTGCATATTCATATTTATGATTTTGCCCCCCACCCAGGTTACAAAGGTTCTTGTTTGTTTGTTTGTTTGTTTTGCTAACAAAACCATAACATATATTACATTATTTTCCCCAGCATGTCATTGATAGTTTTTCTGAGTTTTTTCCATCCATAATGCTTTTTAAAATTATTTGTAGATGAGTTTATATTGTCTTTCTTCAGGTTCATGTGTACATTTAACCACAGAGCAGTTTACCCAATAACCAAGATACAGAAGAATTCACCCACACTTCACCTAAAGTGGAATTTTGTTTTATTCACCTTTTAATCTTTGGTAGACTTGACTTTAAAATCATTTTAATAATCTTAAACTTATTTATGTGCGCATGCCAGCTTCTTTTGTATGTGCAGTGTGTGCAGTTCCTGAGAAGTGCAGCAGAGGCATAAGACTCCCTGGATCTGCAGTTGCTGGATGTCAGTTGTGAGCTTCCTGATGTGGGTGCTGGGTCAGACTCTGGTCCTCCACAAGAGCAGCAAACACTCTGAGCTGGTGAACCGTCGCTCCAGCCCCTGTCTTACTTTTACTCACAATACATGAAAGTCCGTCACTTCATTGTTTTAAGACAATTGTAGTTTAGTATCTCGTTTATACAACCAAGAATTGGATTTTGATTATAAGAAAATTTGGTAATATTTTTCAATATAAGTTCAGCCAGAATCAGCCTTTCTGAAGTTTGATCTCAATTCTGATATGTTATCTTATAATGTTATATTTTATCTGCTTTATTTGCTTTTGATTCATTCACGTAGGGGATTTTAAGGAATGTTTGCCTTTTGACTCAAGTGTCCACTTTTCCTTGTTACTGTGTGAAAAAACTTTATGACTGTTTATTTTTTTATTTTCTTATTTGTTTATGACAAATGGCATCCTAAAACTTTCATTTTATTCTACTTGGCCATTTGTATCACTGTTTTTCAACATCTTTTTGTTGTATTCCTTTTACTTTATCAGGATGTATATTTTCTATACTCCATCCGCATTGTCAGGCTTCTGTATCCTCAGCTCTATTTTACCTATGAAAATCTCACATGGGTCCCTTTACCATACATGCTGTCTCTTGTCAGCTTTTGGTTGGGGCACACCCCTCTTTTGCTAGCCAGGAAGAACTGGTGCACAGCAGTTCCTGGACTCTGGCATCTTTAAGTCACTTATTTTTTTATCTCCCTTTACCCCAGGGGACAATTTGTTTAGGTATCATAGCCTTGGTTCAAGTTTCCTTTCTGGATTTCTTGAAAATACTACTTCTTTAATGCCATTTCTTTCTGTGCTGTGTTTGAAAGTTGGTACTACTTTGTTGTTGTTTTGCTTTTTGTTTTTGCATATGAAGATATTTTATCCTCCCCTTCCAAAAGCCCTGAGAACATTTTCCTTATCTTTATTAGCTAAAAATCTTACTAGACCATCTCTTGGACTCCATCATTTAGGCATCTTTCCTCACCACCGACTAGGTTCTTTATTGTATAGATTCAATTGTTCTTTTATATCTGGACATTATTATTAGATAATCATTTCAAGGATGAATCCTATCTTATTGTTTCTCTTTTCTTTGTTAGGATATGACAGCACCTGTTTTCATCTGTCTTAAATAATTTTTATAGAGAATCCTATTTTCTTTTTGCATTTTAACTATGTAGGTATCTCTGTTATATGCTGACTTATAGCTGGCATTTCTGTTTCTAGATTTTGAAGAACTTCCTATTAGGGTTTGAAAATGGCTGACTGAAGACCCCAGACTCAGATGGTATGCAAAAACAAAGACTGTTTATTCTGCACAAATAACCAGCATGCTAGGATCACCACTGCTTCAGAATGGGGATGCAAAGACATCCGAGCCCCTTTTATAACAGAACTGCTTAATTGCTAATGACAGACTTCTAAAATGTAGAGCACATTCCAAGGGGGATATGGAAAACATTAACCAAAGGTCATAAAGAAACGAAAGATATACACCACAGGTGCAAGGACAGGAGATAAAATATTGACTGGATTAATCTATACAAAACTTTAAGGACAACTTAGTTATGGTTTTTAACTTTCTGTGAACCTGTAAGCTAGTAGCAAATGATGACTCTTTAGCCAAAATTACTCCTAGTGGATATGCATGTAGACATTTCTCTATTACAAACCTCTTGCTCAACTTAAGACCTGAATGTATGTGCAAACTCACAGTGAATTTTATACAACGTGATCAGATAGCCATACAAGTGCTGAGAACAAAGAACAGAGACAGGCCTCCCTCCCCTTTTTTTCCTGACACTTCCACTTAGAGCCTTGCAACTCCTGCTGCGATAAAGGCCACTTTACCTAGCCTCCTGTTTTACTGTGAGGTGCCAAACTGGAGACTGCAGCTTCTTGCCTCAGAGCAAAGCAGGGAGGCAGATCAGCTGTGGAAGCAAAGTATCTTACACTTAGGATGGATAACAAATAGTTTGTGGTCTAGTTTCTGAGTGGAGACAAAATGAGAGTAAAAAAAGACCTTTCATTCCATACTGATTGTCACAGTAGATGTATTAATTTATGTTATTAACATTTATGTCCATATTCTCCACAGCAGTTGATACGCTTTATTTTCTTAAAGGCTGACATTCTGTCTGGGCAAGAATCTCAGTGTAATTAAAATCATATTTCTATGTTTTATTTATTTATCTGTGTGGGGGAGGCGGGTTAGTGCATAGAATGGCGGCCAGAGAACAATTTGGGAGAAGTCTCTCCGTTCCTCCTATCATGTGGGTCCCAGGTAGCAGACTCAGGTCATCTAGCCCAGTGGCAGATGCTTCTATACATTGAGCTATCTCATCGCCCTGGGTGTACTTTTGATTTGCATTTCCTCATTATCTAAAAATGTCAAACACCCTCCATGTATCAATGTGCCATTTGCATTCTGTTGGAAAGTAGTCCACAAATTCATTTTCCCATTTATTGATTTGATCATCTGCTCTTCTGTTGTTTAATTTTAAGGTCTTTATATATTCTAGATACTAATGCCCTGTCAAATGAATAGCTTGAAAGTTTTTCTCAGTCTATAGATGGTCTGACTCTAGGTTTATTAACTGGTTCTTGTGCTGTGCGTGAGCTTTAGACTCTGAAGCATTCACCGTTGGCAGTTCTTGACCTACTAGAGTTCTATTCAGAAACATATTGCCCATGCCTGTACCTTGAAGTGTTTTTCTCTGGCAATTCTAGAGCTTCAAGTGTTACATTCAGGCATTTGGCCCATTTTGGATCTTATATTATTCTTCTATGTGTGAATCTCCACCTTCCTCAGAGTGCTTTTCTCTGTTGGATATTTTTGGCACTGTTGTCGAGAATCAGATGGCTGTGACTGTGTGAGTTTGTAACTGAGTCCTCAATTTCATTTGGCTTATCCGTGTTATTTCTGTCCTAGAACCGTCAGTGTTTTTGTTACTATAGCTCTGTAGTATGGTTTGAAGTGAAGCGCTATGACAGTTCTGGCATTCTGTTTTGCTCACTATTTTTGTTCCAGTCACTATTTTTGGTCTTTTATGCTTTCATATAAATCTTAGGATGTGTTTCCTAATCCTATAAAGAACATTACAGCCTTAGTGACACAGACATGCATTGCTGGAAACATGTAAATTTCCAAAAACTGACTCAAAAAGAAATCGAGGCTGTGGGCAGACCTGCAGTAGAGACTGAATTGTCTACAAAGAAAAGTTCAGGCTGGGTGGCTTCTCTGATTTTTTTTTTTTTTACAAACATGTAAAGAAAAATTACATCAGTTCCTCTGAAAGTCTTCCAAATACGTCAGAAAAGGGACAATGGCCTAATTCATTCTATCAGACCTCTAGTTCCTTGATAAGGAATCCAAGTGCACACAAGGCCCTAAATCCAATCCCTAATACTACAAAGAAAAAAACAAAACGAAACAAAACAGGCAACACCCAAAATACAAGAAAAGAGAACAAACTTACTTAACATAATAAATGACATTTGTAAGAATTCACAAATAATATCATGTTCAATGATGAAATATCAAAAACTCTTATCAGGAAACCAAGACAGAGCTCTCTCATTACTTCATTTAACATTGTCTCCAAAGTTCTGGCCAGAGCCATTAGAGGTGTGGAGAAAGAAGGCCACATGCGTTGAAGAAAGAGAAATCTTCCATTAGCAGATTACATAACCTTCATGCTCCCACCCCACTACAATTAAAACTAATAAATGGATTCAGCAAAGATACAGAAAACAAGATAAAAATCTATTATGTGTCCATACACCAGACATGAACAATCTGGAAGCTAAGTTAAGGAACAATTTCATTTATAATAACAACAAAAATAATGTAAAATACTTGAGAATGCATTTAACTAAGGATGCCCAAGATTTGTGCAATAGAAATTAAAAAAAAAACCTGTTGAAATAAATCAAAGGAGACACAAATGACCATTTAGACATGTGCCAGAATCTTCATATTGCTGAAGATGGCACTATTATTCAATGGGACATCAGGATTCAAGTCAATTCCTAGCAAAATCCAAATGATATTTTCTTCCTAGAAATAGAAAAGTTGATTCCAAAATTTGTATTAGATTGCAAAAGATCATGAATAACCAAAGAATAATTGAGAATTTTCACATCCAGGGCTCAAAAGTATATATTTATGCCTGTATGGGTGTTTTGCCTGCATGTATATCTGTGCATGACATGTGTGTAGTGCCCTCTAAGGACCGAGGAGGGTGTTGGATTCTATGGAACTGTAGTTACAGATGGCTTTCAGCTGCTGTGAGTGCTAGGAATCCAGCCCAGGTCCTCTGGAAGAGTAGCCAGTGCTCTTACTTGCTGAGCCACCTCTTTAGACTGCAAGTCTACTTTTAAATATTTGTGGGTCTGTATGTTTAATGTAGTTTCACTGGCTGCTGAGCTCCTGTTTCATGCCATTATAAGCTGATAAAATACAAGAAAAGTTTTTTTTAAATTTGTTAACATTTTCTTTATTGTCTTATATGTGATTTTTTTTGAAGAAAGATCCAAGAGATGCTGAAAAATAATTCATATGCCATGACTATTGTGTGAAATATTCTGTTAAATCCATTTGATCTATAGCTCAATTTAATTTTGAGATTTCATTGATAATCTTTTTGTTTTGATTATTTATCTATTGATAAGATTTGTCTATCTAGGTTACCATTACTATTGTTTCTGGACCTATCTGTCCCTTTATGCTCTATTTGTCTATATAAGTTACCATTACTATTGTATCTGGACCTATCTGTCCCTTTATGCTCTTAGTATTTGTGTTATGAAATTGGGTATGCAAATAATTGGTGTGTATATTTTTATAACCATTATATCTTCTCAGTAGATTGCTTCCTTTCTTTTTCAGTGCAGTGGGACTTTTTGTTTGTTTTATTTTTCTTTTTTTTAACTTCTATAATTTATTTTTTCACTTTACATCCAAATTGCAACCTCCTCTTTTCCTCTCCTCCTAATTCCACCTTTACAAATCCCTCTCCCCATTACTCCCTCCCCTTTTCCTTACAGAAGGGTAAGCATCCCTTGGATACTACTCTACCTGGAACATCTAGTCCCAGCAGGAATATATATATATATATATATATCCTCTCCTATTGAGGCCCAACCAGGCAGTCCAGTTATGGGAAGGGTGTCCAATACCAGGCAACCGAGTCAGAGAGAGCCCTAGCTCCAGCTGTAAAATGTAATTTTAACACTTGGTATTGAATCCTTTAAATGGTTAAGGTTGTGGAGTGACACCTGGTGAGGGGACTACATTTCAATGAATACCATAGATCCAAGAGTTTAGGCATAATGCAAACTGTATTTGATGGGTTAAGGAAAAAAAAAAAGCCATGAAGTTGGTTGGCTAGGGAATCAGGGATGGATCTGGAAGGATTTGTGTATGTGTGTGTGTGTGTGTGTGTGTGTGTGTGTGTGTGTGTATGATCCATCTACTTGTACAAAGTTCTCAAAGAACTAATAAAAATGAGAAAGATGTGGATTTTGTTTATCATTTTGCCACAGCTTAAAACAAAGTCAGCAACAGTCACAGATACTACTACTTCTTCTTGTGGACAGTCTGCCACTGGGGCTTGCAGTTATTATGATGGTCAATTTTTGCTGTTGTTTCCACTAACTCCCAGGTTTCAAGTCTATCACACTACAGATCCTACAGTGATCATGTTCCCAGGAAACTTTTTTTTAAAAAAAAATTGTATATGAGTACACTGCCACTGACCAGAAGAGGGCATCGGATCCCATTACAGATGGTTGTGAGCCACCGTGTGGTTGCTGGGAATTGAACATCCTTGGAAGAGCAGCCAGTGCTCTTAACCACTAAGTCATCTCTCCAGCCCTCCCAGGAAACTTTTTAGTCTGCTCTCAGTTCTACTAAACACTGGGCTAGTGTTTCTGCAGCTCCTCTGTGAGGGGCTTTCACTACTCCCTGCCATTTCACTTTTTCTTTAACTGTAGTACATCTTCCTTCAAGTAACTGCAGGCTCTGAAAACATCTATAGTCCACCCTCCCAACTCTCCATTGCCCTATTCCAGTTCCAAATGCTGACCTCTTCTTTGCTTTCTAGGCTACAAGTGTAGCTTTCATTTCTGATGCTTTGTGTGTTACTTAAGTTTCATCTCAAGATGTTATTAAATTCTCATTATTCCTAGTATTGGGAGGGCTTTTGTGACGTATTTAGGTGCTTTTCATTTATTTATTTGCTCATGTGTGCTTTGGGGTGGGCTCTTTAGTTGGGGACATTTTTGTTTTCCAGTTCAAAAACGTTCACATGTTTTTATCCTTTAGGATTTGAATTTTAATGCCACCCCTCCCCCCCTACACATACAGGCTCATGCCTTGGTATCATTTTTTAGAAAGGCTGTGTAAATTTTGATCGGTGTCTTGGTTAGGGTTTGTATTACTGAGAAGAGCACAGTGACTCTTACTAAGAAAAACATTTCCTTGGGTCTGGCTTACAACTCAGAGGCTTAGTCTATTATCATCATGGCAAGAAGCATGGTGATACACAAGAGCCACAGTGCTGGAAAAGGATCTGGGGGGTTCTACATTTGGATTGACAGGCAGCGGGAAGAGAGTCAGACCCTGGGCCTGGCTTGAGCATTTGAAACCTCAAAGTCCACTCTCAGTAACACACTTCATCCAGCAAGGCCACACCTCATAAAAGTGGCCCTTCCTGGCCACCAAGCATTAAAATTTCTATGGGGACCATTCAAACCACCACAATCATGGAGGATAGCTGGAGAAAAGAGGTTACAGGAAGACAGCCACACCTGAACCTCAGCCAAGCTTCTTCCTTTTCCTGGCTGTAATGGGAATGACTTTGTCGTGCCGATTCATCTCCACCATGGCAGGTAGACACTGATAAAACCATGATCCAAATATATAGTTCTTCTCTTTAAATTGTTTGCACAGCATATGTTGGCCACATCAATGCAAATGCAGAAACACGCTATCTTTGAAAATTTATACTCTTCTATTTTTCTCCTTTCCAAACTCCTATTTCATCTCCTATTTGTTCTTTGGTGCTTCTTGTTGTCTTTTCCACGCCATCTCTGTTTTGTTACATTTTAATCATGAGATGATTTCCCTGACCCATTCTTCAAATTATTCTGTTGAGAGTTTTGGTCTTGACTTTCATCTTGGGAGATAGTGAGCCTTTGTCCTCTCCCAGGCTAGGCACACACTGTGCCACTGAATCAGACCCCTAGCCCTTGACTTCCATATTTTAAATTTTTAAGTGCTTACCCTGTCTCCTACTGATTGATCAGTGCTTCCATTTACTTGGTAGATGTGGTGCTTTCGGTTTCTTGGAGCCTAACAGGTGTGAGCTTTGGCCCCTCCCTTAGCCCTTCCTTCTGGGTTGACCTTTTTTTGCTTGCTCATAAGAAACTCCCTTTCACCTTTTTTGTCTCAGAATGTCCATTCGTATCAATGGTAAAATCCTCTAAGTAGATTGCAACATTCGTATACTTGAAGAGGGTTTTGTTTACAGTGATCAGACAGGGAAGCAACAATCATTTTGAGAGCCCACAAAACCCCAGAACATACAGATCTTTTGAAAGAAGGGTGGATACTTTATTTGTAATAAAAGAAACTGACCAGTCATCTTTGGAAATATTAAAGCTTTAGATATCACCTTCGTATGCACTAGGCCTTCTTGCTTATGTGACATCTTTAAGGAATCCACCTGTGAATGGTCTTGGGTCTTACTGTATGAACATACCCATGTGTCCTTTGGTCCTAGGCCCCTCAGGCATCAATGTGTTGCCTCTTCTCCCATCTCAGTCTTCCATCATCCTTATGATTAGAATGCTATTTTTCAGAGGGGACTTTTTTACTGGAACTCTCCATATAGTAATTTTTCTCAGCAGTAAAACAATGATTTCTAAGTGTGTTTATAATGTTTAAGGTCTATTCTAAATTCTCCCACATTTATGAGTTGCTTTACATCACAAGTTCTCAGCAGACATCCCAGACTTCTGAAGATACCAATTTGTTTTTATCTGCTCTGTGGTCTGCTAGAGGTGTTTGAAGAGGCATTGACTAGTGTCAAATATGGCTTTCCTGTCCCTCTCACCTGGCTTCCCTGTCCTTCTCACCTGGGTCACCCTACGCAGTGTGTTCATACAAAAATGACTTGAGAGCAAGTTGGTACCTGTAATGAGGGATGTGGGTCCTTATAACTCACAGCTCAGGCCTCAGGTTCAAAATGACTCTGTTTCCCTTTCTTTGACATTTTAAAAGTTATGTCTCTCCATTTAAAACACTACAAGTCATTTGCTGTATTCAAGATTTTGCTGGTCTGAACGTTCAGTGCCCATCAGTTTGATTGTTCTCTTTGAACTTTTCCAAAGTAGATTTTTACCATGCAGTTGATTTCATATTTAGGTTAGATTGCTCTAAATCTGATGAAAACAGGTGCATACATTTTCTTCAGTGCAGATGTGATTATGTAATATTCTTTTATTTCTTATTATATTAACAAATACCATTTATAAAATAAAATAATATAATACAGGCCTAAATTAACTATATTTGTTTGTGATATAATCTATTCAGAATAAAAATAGGCATCACTTAGAAAGGTCTTGCTACACATCCACTTACCTGGTGTTTGTATTAAGTAATTGTTTGTCCCGCACTCAACTCCATGGGATATCTACAACCCTTGCCTTCTCTGTACAGATGAGGAAAGCAAGCCCTGGGTACTAATACAGATTGCTTTAGATCAAGTGGATATTCTTACAAAAAGTTATTTACAGTTAGTTACAGAAATTGTTCAGAAAATACTTAGTCCAGAGGAGGAGAAATGAATGTTGAGATTCTGAAGATTGGGAACAAGTAAATGAAGCAATCAGGAGATTATGGATAGTTCTTTGGAGATTTGTAAAAGCTTTGTAGGATGTACAAAAAAACATCAGATCAGAGTATGCCAGGAACCTGGGATTTCCTCCAGTTGGAAGATCTTCCCCTCCCTCACAAGCATGTTACAGTCTCTTCCCTTCCAAAATTTGACAATGCTTTCTGATGTACAGTACTATGGAAATAATTTTGTACTTGAATCCATCCATTTAGTCATTTATGCAACAACCATTTACTGATGGTTGAGACAAAATCTTACTGTGTGTCCCTGATTGTGCCTCTGACTCAAACTCCTGTCTCAGCCAGCTATGCACCATTGTGCCCTATTCTAACAGATATATGTGGAATATCACAGCTGTGCACCAACATGCCCCATTTTAACACATATGTATGGAGTGACTATCAACTGTATGACAAACTCGGGTCTAGGCAGAGATGATATGTCAGTGAATAAAACATTCCTGCCTCAACAAGTTTGTCTGGAGCAGGGAGGTGGTGAGGGAAGCTGTAGCAATAAACAGAGGGCATGCTCTACAGTAGGAAGAAATGCAAACCTCTAAGGGTCCATGATTCATTGAAGAATGATATCCCAGATTCAAATAGTATATAAATGTAAAAAAGTGTTTTATTCTTCAGAAGTTCAACATGCTGGGGCCTACCATCTACAAAGTGAGCTCACAGGCCAGATTTAAAGCACATGAGGGGAATTCCAGGGTGGGTAGGTGACCTCTATCTTTAGAACATTCCAGAACCATTGCTGGGGAATGGGGGGCTGGAAACTGTTGCTGGGGCAGTCTAGAAACTGTTGCTGGGGAACTCTGGAAACTTGCTGAGGAAGTCTGGAAACTGCTGTTGACCTATTATTGTCCTTGCCTCAGTCCAGGTGGCCGGGCAGCTTCTGAAGCCTGGATTTGTCTGGACTTGCCCAGTTCTTGGAAGCAGAGGTTTAAGCCTAGTCTCTTGAACTGCCAATTTAAAGCCTGTTGTGGAGTCAGCCTGTCTCAAACCAAGTAAGAGAAATCAGGACTTTCCAGAGCAAAGATGGAGACAAGTGGCTGCTTCCTATGTGATGGTCAAGGTCATCCTATTAGCTTAGATTTGAACCAGGACTTGAAGGAGGTGGGGAACTCACCCTACTTTGGTGCCAAGGAAAGGCCAAGACAACAGAGATTTGCTGGGCATTTAGGAATAGCCTCTAGGAGGTTCAAGTGGCCGGGCAGGAGGGAGGGTGGGTGATTGCTTAGCCTGAGAGGGACAAAGGAGTGCAAAGGTGCGGGACTTTGTGGGCTTGGGGTAAGGCCCTGGCTTTTCCTCTAAGTTAGATAGAAATGAGGGATGGAGATAAACATGGCCTGGCTCATATTTACAAATACAACAATGAATGCAAAGTTTCTACTAAACAGAGTGGAGGGTCAAAGGTAGGAAGAGAACTGCCAGGGTAATGCAGCTATAGGAGGCAAGAGACAATAACGGCTTGCATCATAGGAGCGATGATATTCAGGCTTGACCATGTTTCAAAGGTGGGAATGGAAGGATTTTCATACCTACCTGTGTTGAATTTTGAGGGATCCTAGACCTGGACACAGTAGTTCTTACCCTGGCTAAAGAACTGTAGAGCTGTGGCGGAGAAGCAGGCGAAGTTCTAAGGAGAACACATGTAAAGAATTGTATCTGCTGAGCTTCAGGGGCTTAGTCAGACAGTGGAGTCTGGAACAGGCCCTCAGAGCAGAGATGCTCTGAATTTGAAACAAAACTGTGGGCTAGACAGGCGCACGTCTTCTGCAGTCTTATAGCTACAAGTCATCTACTTAACTTAAAATGGAGTGTGAGATTTGTAGTTATCCTTTATAGCCTCCAAAACTTACTTTACAGTGAGAAAATTTAGCCTATAAGTTGTTTTTATAAATAAATGATGAGTTCAAAATTCTGCAATCTTGGTGCCACATTTTAAATTTATAGATAGAATTTATATTTGTAGAATTGGTAGAATTTGCATTTATAGAATTATATATAGTAATAGGCTGAATTTTGATGGTGCTCAATTCATATGTTGGCCCTGTAGCACAGTGGAACTCAGCTTTCCTTACGCTGAGATCCTTGGACACAGTTCCTTATGCTGTAGTGATCCACACCCATAAAGTGAATCTCGTTGCAACTTCATAACTGTAATTTTGGTCTTTGGGGGGTCATGACCCACATGTTGAGAACACTGCGAACACTTACTATTTCAAATATATGCTAAGAGATATATTTTTGTACTTGAAGAACAAGTGCATCTTCTTCCTCAGTCTGCAGTATTCTGTATGACAGCCCCCTACCAAACTAATATCTCAGATAGAGAGAGAATCCTGAATTGATTTTAAGGGTGCATTTCACTTTTGAGTTTCATGACAGTCTTCCTTGTGGTGTCTCAGCTTTTTCCCTGAGCCGATATCTGGAAGGGCATCCGTAGTGGATAGTGTAGACAGGAGCTGGTGGAAGACACCAAGGAAGTATAGGCTTTCTTGCCGGATAAGGGAATGTCCTGCCTCTCAATGGGTGCCTTTAGTGATAACACCTTTGTGCTTTCTGATTCTGCCCTTTCTCTTCCTTCCTGCCTGGGTATCTCTTTACAGAGCAGGTTGTGAGAAGTGCTACTTTTTAGCCCTCCTCTGAAAAGCAGGCTTTTTCAACATTTTCATCCCACCCGTGGTGGCTAGGAAAGTCAGTTAATGCAGTCCAAATCTCTGTGTAAGTCCATTCTGTTTACGTAACCCTCTGCAAATTGGCTACAGAGCAAGAAAGGTGAAGCCAGTGGGTAGGAGATTTACCCCAGTGCGGCGAGGGATCTGCCAGTTGGGTGTGGTAAGCTTCAGCTTGCAAATCACTCACAGGTGAGCAGATGTCATCACCTGGCAATGTATTAAACACTGTATTATCAACGTGATCAATGCTATGGTCAATGAAAAAGGCTATATACAGTTGAGATATATACCCAAAACGCCTGTGTAAACATCCAAGGGCACAGAAAACCAGAACAACTTCGGGCAACATCAGTTAGTTGTTAAATGAAGACAACCAACTTCATTCATAGCCAGAGATGACATTGACTGGAAGCTGGGAGCAACATGACCAAGTAGGCAACTCATTCTTTGGTGGAACAATGAAAATCTGCCTTGTGGCCTCCGAAGCTTCTCCTTGGAACCATCTCAGCCTTGACTCATGTTTCCTGAATAAGCAGATCTGGGTTTTTTTTCTTCTTCTTCTTATGATAGTTAATATTGATTGTTATCTTTATAGGGTATAGACTCTCCTATGAGACAAACCTTTGGGATGTCTGTGGGGAGTTTTCTAAATTAGGTTAGCTGAGGCCATAAAAGACCACATTAAATGCAGGCAGCACCATTCAATACGCTGGAGCCCTTGGCTGAATATAAAGGAGAAATGAACTGAGTTCCCCGTGCCCCACCCCCCCAGCATCTATTGCTCTCCGTTTTCCAACTATACACATGGTAAGATCTGCTGCCAGGCTTTCCCCACTGTGGAGGTCTGTATGCCAAATGAAAGCCTTCCTCTCTTAAGTTTCGTCCTGTCAAGCTGGAGGCCACAGCAGTGAGAAAGGAGCCTGAGACAAGCAGGTTTTGTAAAGAGGCATTGGGGAAGAGGTGAGAGCACAAAGACCGGCATAGACCAGAATGCAGAATCTCAAACTTAGACTAAAGGTCAAGAGGAGCAAAGAATATCTGTTCCCACGCAAGGGTTTCAGCACTCCTGGGGTTCTTACATTGGCTGTGGCTCTGCTGCGATCCCTGGTTCCAAAGGTCACTTGCAGACACATAAAAGGTCCTGCCCAAGCCTGCTTTCAAACTCTCTTTAGAAGAAGGCTAAGGCTCTTTAAACACTGCTCACAGAGAGGGAAGCAGGTGAGGAACAAGACAGGATGTATGAACATTAAACAGAATTTTTTTTAAAGTTGTGCTTTCTTTTTAATTGTCAAACACAGTAATATACAAACTCACGGCTAGGATGTGATGCATGAGTATGTGCTGTGTCATGATCGAATCTAGATAGTTCTCTCTTCAACACATTTTTGCAATCAACACTGCATTAATTTTGACTACAGGCCAGGGATGTAGTTTGGCATAAGGAAGGCCCTAGATTTGATCCCCAGAACCACCACAAGTAAATAAAAGGATTTCATCCTAAATAACTTACGGCTGATTCATCCCACCACAGTAGAACACTGTCTCAGTTCTTCCATTCAATTTTAACTTATGCTAAAACATTGCTCTCTGTATAGACTAAGCCTGTGGCCTCCTATTGCCAAAGACGTGGGACAATCAGGATATCTATGTGGCTTCTTGGGTCTCAACTCTTAGTTTGTTCTTACAGGGCACATTCATCCATCAAAGTGAAGGCCAAATGAATCAAAGCCCCTTTCTATGTTCCAACTGAGGATCACCCTCCAACTTTCAAGTCTAAATTTGAGAGATGAATTCCTTCCCTAGATGACTGATTTTCCTTCAAACACTTTCTCAACAGAACCCTGCATGCTTTCATGCTTAAAGAGTCTCTGACCCCCAGACATGATATATGTATCTTATACCCTGTGAAGACAGGACCTGGTAAGTGGAGCATATCATTTACACACACGAGGGTTACCGCTACAATTCCAGATGTCACCTACAGACACCAACAAATGTGGCGACTGAGATGGGGCTGGGGGTTGGGTAATGGACCCAAAACCTCAGAGAAATCCTAGGCCACCCAAGAAACTGTGGTCTCACAGCTTCACAACACTGCCGCGGGCGACTTCAGCATTTGTGATATCCGCGGACTAAAACAGTGATGTTGTGTCCTCAAAGTTTCCCAGTTACTTGAAAAACAAGTAGCAACTTCAGTTTAATGATTTCCCCACCTTGGGCAAGCAGCCAGCCTAGCTTCCAGTACCCCTACCTGTGTGTCCTTGTGTCAGGTTTCCACTCCTCTGTCAGAAAGGAAATGCTCTCTCCAGACAGCAATCAGATCCTGTTCTTTCTCTCCCTGTTGGGAGTTGGTGTGTAAAACTCTCCAAAACAAGGCTGTCTTCCCCTGTATGGGGAATCTATTTGTTTGTTTTTCTATGCCTTTGTGGGAAAAGTCAGTAGCTCACAGGTGCCAAGTGGTTTCGTGTTTTCCTCCCCGTCCCCCCCCCCGCCCCTCCTCCACCCAGGCCCCACCAACTTCTCCTTTGACACCACACCCACTGTCCAAACAGGAGCTACTGAACTGAAAATCTCAACTCGGTGAATGAATGCATGTGGTTTTCTTTAAGCACGTTTGTCTGACTTTGGCCTTGTGTAGGTTTGTCATTATGCACACATGCAATATTCCTATATTCATCTTCCTTTTGGTCCCTTTGCTTTGCTTTACATCAGTCATGCCCCGTTCAAAAGCACTTACATTATTCATGGTCCAGATACAAATATTTCAAATAGACATGGACATTCTTTTTGAAATGGCTTGGGGACTTTCAATTGGCTGTGTGGGAGGAAATATCTTCATTTAATTAGTAAGCCTCTCGTGTGTGTGTGTGTGTGTGTGTGTGTGTGTGTGTGTGTGTGTGTATGTGTGTTTTGTTTGCTTAACTAAGGCTGCATAGACTATCCTTGAGGCTTTGAGAACGTTCACATATGTTTTAAGATTGATCTTAGTTTCTTCCTCATCTGGGACTTTTTACCTTTTACCATTTCCTGCCTTGATTTCATTTTTGGGGTGGGGGCAGGGGGGATGGCAGCAGGGCATCCGGCTGAGTGAACAGACAGCATTAGGGAGAGGCACATTCCTTCTTCTTCATCAAAACACATGGCTAGAGGGGAGCCCTGGAATGTAAAGTTTTGCCCCCCTCCTTTAAAGTGATAGAAGCTCCACCCATGGCTCAGCAGTGAAGTTCAACTGCAGTGCTGAACCCAGGCTCTATCCTCTACCCACATGGTGGCTCACGACTGTGTGTGATTCCAGTTCCTGGAGAGCTGACATTTTCTCTGGCCTCTGAGGATGCTGCACGCATGAAGGACTCAGACACACATTCAGGCAAAACAAAAACAAACAAACAAACCAAAACAAAGCAAAAAAAAAGTCACAAATAATATTAAAAAAAAAAAAGAAATAGATCTGCATTTCTACAAACAGCTTCATTGTTGCAAATTCTCCTTAACCATTACAGAAAGCCTTCATCCTTGACTTTTCTGCTTATTTTCCAAGGTGGAAAAAAAATCATGAGCTTGGTCCCTCCATGGGGCTTTTGCTGCTGGAGACTTTTCCCTCGCCCCTCTTATGACCAATCCTCCGTGAGTTCTGACAGTAATTTCTAAATTAGCTCTGTCTGAACTTGTACTCCAGGATCTCAAGCATTTAATCGTTAGTGTCACGGATTCCTCACATTTCCAGCCCAGGTGCCAGGTTAAAAAGACAGTTTGACACCCTTTTTGTGCTGGTCACTTTCATCATTCTCTATGCCAGAAGCAAGGTAATTAATTTTGCTCTCTGCCCAAGGGGCCAAGGCGGTGACTCTGTATGTGACATTTCACATATACGGACCGGGATTCAAATTCTACCAGAGAAGCATCTACTATTGAACCTCCTTCAAAGAACAGGGTAGTTAGACGGCCATACGATGGGAAGCCAGGAAGCCATTTCACCAGGAAACAGCTTTGAGAAGGGAATACACAGTCGCTCCAGCTTAGGCGCTCAGTTCATACAGTCTTTGAAAAGTGAGTGGAGACCCTCATTTTAAATTGAATTAAGGGAGATCGTGCACAAAGACAATCAGAAGTATGAAATGTTGAAAGAACAGTTGGGATAGGAGAGCCAGTTTTTGTTCTTGCTCTTCGTCCTCCTACAAACTACATCCCAAGGTTCCAAGATGCTCTGAAGCCAAACAGGGATTCTGGTTGGGAGAGGACAAATGGAGACGAGGTTCTGATGACATTTCGAGGTCAGCATTTGGTAGCATTTCCCAAATAAATCCCTCCAGGCAGTGGAATGGACATTCCTTTTCCAAGACTATTTCATTCAAGGCATGTGTAGGTTGTGTGTGTGTGAGTGTGTGTGTGTGTGTGTGTGTGTGTGTGTGTGTGTGTGTGTGTATGTGTGAAAGAGGAAAGGGTAAGGGGAGTAAGAGGGACAGGGACAGATCACTTGTCTGAGAGCACATGTGCTGTAAGTAGATGCATACAGTTGACCTCCGGTCCTTCTCCCATCTCTCTCTACTTTATTGAGGCCTGGACTCTTTTGGAACATGGACTTCACCAATCTAGCTAGCCTGCTTGTCTCGGGGGACACCCAGTCTCTACCTCCCAAGCGATGGGATTTCTAGTAGCCACCATGCCTGCATGGCTTTTGTGTGAATGCACGATGTCCAAAGGCCTGCCTTCACCCTGGGCCTTAGTAAGTAAGTAAGATTTAATCAAGCATTAAAGCATGGATTGTCTGGTGAGCAAAGGATTTGGAACGCACAAATGAGTTGTTTAGGAGAGGTCATATCCCAGAAAAGGAGTCACAGAACTCATCCCCGCACCTGATACTCTCTCTGACCCATGTCTCTGCATAGGTTCCAGCCCTCAGTCTTACCCTCTCTGCCTGAGTCTGGGACTGTTGTGTCTTCACCAAGTTGTGGTCACGAGATCGTCTGATGAGCGCTTGCCTGAGGAGCCTCGGTCTATTGCCTTTCTCCCATCAAAACTCCATACAGGATTCCACGTGCCTTAATTAAACCACACCCCATTCCTCACCTTCCTGAGATTTCCCATATTGATTTGAATCATACCAGAGACATGTTCAAACTCATCTTCTTCAATGACCGATTACATTGTATGCATATACTCTTGGAACTGAAAAAAATTAAGGGGAAAAATGTAAGAAAAAAAAAAAAAACAGAGCCCAGTGATGGCTGCTAAGGAAGGAAACACTAAGGTATTGTTTATTTCATGGGATCATGCAATTGATATAATTTATATTACAAAAGAGTCTTACTTCACACATCTCACTATAACAAATACTTTGGTCAGAATTTGAGATACATTGATTGTTAACATTCCAATCTGCTGTGTTTAGTGCTGTCTGTTACGAGCTAAGAGAAATCAGTGGCTAATTTTAGGATGTCTTCTCATCCGAATCAGTGGTCTCACACAGAGGAATAGAAGAAGCCTTGGAAGTTCCAGGCTTTTATTAGACCCCATACTTTAAAAAAAAATAATTAAACATCCCCTTACCTGCCACCATCAAAGAGCAGGAGATTGCAATCTGAGGATGACGGGACATCTGACATACTGAGGATGCTACTGTGGTTGGATGGGTGTCCCTCGCAGGAGAATATCATCCTGAGTAAGGTAACCCAATCACTAAAGAACACACATGGTATGCACTCTCTGATAAGTGGATACTAGCCCAGAAGACCAGAATACACAAAGTATAAACCACAAACCACAAGAAACTCAAGAAGAAGGAAGACTAAAGTGTGGATACTTTGTTCCTTCTTAAACAAGGGGAACAAAATACCCATGGAAGGAGTTGCAGAGACAAACTATGGAGCAGAGACTGAAGGAAGGACAATCCAGAGACTGCTGCACCTGGGAATCCTTCCCGTATTCAATCATCAAATCCAGACACTATTGTGCATGCTGGCAAGTGCTGGCTTGACATGAGCCTGATATAGCTGTCTCCTGAGAGGCTCTGACAGTACCTGACGAATACAGAAGTAGAGGCTCACAGCCATCCATTGGACTGAGTACAGGGTCCCCAATGAAGGAGCTAGAGAAAAGACCCAAGGAGTTGAAAGGCTTGCAGCCCCTTAGGACGAACAACAATATGAACTAACTAGTACCCTCAGAGCTCCCAGGGACTCAA
>JADRCD010224313.1:20779-43949 GCA_019843815.1 Montemys delectorum | reverse complement strand
GTCCCCAATGAAGGAGTTAGAGAAAGGTTCTATGGAGCTGAAGGGTTTGCAGCCCCTTAGGACGAACAACAATTACTAACTAGTACCCTCAGAGCTCCCAGGGACCCAACCACCAATCAAGGACTATACAGGGTGGGATTGAATGTATTGGCAGCAGGTATATAGTAGAGGATTGTAAATTCGATTATCAATAGGAGTAAAGGACCTCGGCCTTGTGAAGGTTTTGTGCCCCCGTGTAGGGGAATGCCAGGGCCAATAAGTAGGAGAGGGTGGGGTGACAGGCATTGGGAGGGGGGAGGCAAAAGGGGTTTGTTCTTGTTTTTGTTTGTTTGTTTGCTTGTTTGTTTTGGAGGGGAACCTCGGAAAGGGAAAATGTACATGTAAATAAAGAAAATACCTAATTTAAAAAAAAAAAAAAGTCCTGCTAAATATTCATAGTTGCTATTTTGAAGTCCTTATCTTATGTTTCACTCAAATTACTTTTCCAGGTACTTTTACTATCAGATTGATGGCTTCTGGAGGAGGCATACTGTGTTGTTTTTCCATGTTTTGTCTTTGTACTGGGATATATGTATCTGGAATTACAATTTGTAAAGTGTTTCTTACTTAAATAGCTAGATTCAACATTATTGTATTTCTTCTTTTGGATGCTGATCTCTACTCTATTCCCACCAAAATTGTTGGCTATGAGGTCCCTGGAAGAGGGTGGTTCTGTAGTCACCTAGAATCACATGGGCTGGAGATGGCTAGAAGGAAAGGCTCAAGGGAGTTGTGAGGAAGAAATACAGGGACCTAGAACCTCATCAAAAGATGAAACCCTAAGAATGAAGATAAGCCGAGAGGACTGATCACTGAGTACAGGCTGTAGCAAGACTAAGAGAAAGTCTGAGAGAGCTGAGTCAAGGGCAGGATGGAAGATAAAATTTGCTTATCTGGATCCCAGCCAAGTGTGGCAATAATGGGATCCTGGTAGAGAGTTGTATAAGTCAGTTGAAGTCCCAAATGAGTGGAGATGCTCTAGAAGAGAAGGCTGAGGGGCAGCAGGAAAATTAGTGGGACTCTTGAACAAATACACTGTCGAACACTATTCATCTGTAAAGAAAAATCAAATCTGGGAGGGATTATACTGAGTGAGGTAATCTAGACCCATGAAAAGAAATATAACATGTCCTTTTATCAGAGGTTCCTGGTTTCAAATCATCAGATATGAGTGCACATCTTGGAGTAACTGTAGAAACTAGGAAAGTAAAAATGGGCCATTGCCAAGATGGTAATGTATGAGACCAATAGGGAGGGAAAGAGCAGAATCTAATGAGAAGGAGAAAAGGAGAGTGGCTCTAATTTGGGAAAGGATGTGAAATAAATACTAAAGAAAGAGGAAGAGGGATAAAATAACAGTAAGAATGTCTTAAAACATAAACTATGCTATTCTTAATTATTTTCCTAGAAGAGAAAAAAACACAATACATATGAGTCTGTGTAAAAATAGTTTAAATAAAAGTTTTTCATCTAGCTTGACAATGTTTCCTCTAAGACACAAGGACCACTTAACAAAAACCCCAACATCAGACATGGGAATCCCACTTTTGAGTTGATGGTCAGAGTTATCCAACAGACTCGCAAAACATACAACCTATTGCTATTGCTCTTGCTTGCCCTCTGGTGCTGAAGATGCCATAGACCCTTTCTAGATATTCTTGACCTTTCCAATATCTTTACTCTTCCAAGTACAAAACTGGCTCCCGTGTACATTGTAATGAAATCCCTGACCCTTGATCTCTTGTTCTCTAGGGAAAGGGGTTCCAGTCCTTTCCATGACTTCATAATGCCCTCTACCCTTCTATCCCTATAGGATTACAGGATGTATGATTTGTTTCCCTATTGGAAGTAAGTGAAATGGAAAATGGGTATGGATGGATGAGTTTACCGCAGACAAGAAAAGTAAATGTTTCTCAAAGCAAACAATGATACAAACTGTTGTTTTCTATTTAACTTTTACTTCAGTTGAGCTAAAAGAGAGGGAAATGTCTTTAGTTTTGAGACCAAAGTCAACATAGTGCAGATGCAGGCTCAGTAGGGTGAGAGAGGGCATATGGAAGAGCTCTGCTCTTCCTCCTACCATCTGGAGACTGCTTATCCCATACTGCTTATCCCATACACGTCACTGTATTGTACCTACTTCTTGGGCTAATTTTGGAAAGAATACAAATAGACTTTTATTTCTAGAACTTTGTTTGAAATGTGTGAAAACACTTTAGTATATGATGAGTCAAAGGATAAGTTTCTGTGAGTCATTTAGCTGTAAAGAATAGAAATGGCATTTTGGATATCAAGCAACTGACAGTTTTAATAAACATTTATAAAACAAGAGTATGTGTACCATAACATGTGGCAGGATGGAAAGGCAAGGCAGATTTCTTTCATTAAAAGTTTCTGAACATGAGAACTTAAATGACTAACTGGTAAGGACCATCCCTAATCCATTGTGGGTGGAACGAAGAAGACACAAGGGCTAACTTACTCCTCATCAGTCATATTTTAGAGAGGAAACATTTGCTTACAGGCAAAATGTTGATTCAATATCACTGCAGTATGTTTACATTTCCCAATCAGTATTCATATGCTAGTACTACTAAGAGAAGGAAACACATATAAGTAGTCCTTTGTCTGGCATTAATATCAATAGAGAGAAAGAAATGGCATGAATGACTCAGGGAAATGCCAGGAACTTTTAGAAGCTTTAGATGCAGGACCTTCAAATTCAGCTGCATGAAGATGTTAATTTTGTTTTCTTGCTCAGTGTTAATCATATGTCCATTAACTGCTCCATTGTGGATACAATTTAGCCAAACTGCCCATTAACCAGTGGGCCAATATTTGTTCTATTACAAAATTAATTTGACTTTACAACAACAGAGGAGGTATTGAAATAAAGGATCTTCTAATTAAAATTAACCAAGTTGTCCAAGCATAGAGACAGATACCTATTCAGTTTAAGCAAATTGTGAATGTTCTCTACATTAAGAAGATTCTTTAGCAGTTTTACCCAAGTTATAGAACTCTGATGAAGAAAATAAAATGCTATACACACAAAGAGATATTCTTCTGTGTTCTTCTTGATCACATAGCTTTCATGTTTACATCCCCCTCAGTGCTAAGCTGAGAGTTTTTCCATACTTACATAAAAAGTCTATAGTCAGGCTTGTGTGTGCATGTGTGCTTGCATCTGTGTGCATGTGTGTGCATTAGTAGTAGACTTCTAAGTTTGTTTTGCTAACTCTTAGCTCACTTGTTGTCAGAAATGTATACTTTAGGGGATTTACTTTTCTTCATCTGTACTTTGTAATTGCTTTTTAAAATTCTCTGTCTACTCCTGTGTCTACCATCAGGCAGCCTCATCTCAACTTTGTTTAAGCATAGCTTTGTTCTGGAGATGGTTACTGGCAGGAGGTGTTCCCACTCTGGCTTAAACTATATAAGCAAATTCACACAAAGCTTTTTGTCTGGCCATGTTTTCTTTACAAAATGCAATGACATTTCTGAGACTGTATTAAAGAAGTACAGCCCCCTAAGTTTCTTTGTCTTTGTTCTTCTAGGCCACACAGCTCCATGTTTACATATAGCTCTGTACTAATTCATTGCTTAAGCTGAAATGTGTTTGGTTTTGTGTGTGTGTGTGTGTGTGTGTGTGTGTGTGTGTGTGTGTGTACTTATATAAAATTCTATAGTCAGCTGTGCATGTACGTGTATGTATGTGCACGTGTATCTATCTGTGTGTGTATAATGTGAACATGCCTGCAGAGGAGAGAGAGAGAGAGAGAGAGAGAGAGAGAGAGAGAGAGAGAGAGAGAGAGAGAGAGAGGGAGAGAGGGAGAGAGGGAGAGAGGGAGAGAGACTCAACTAGCCTAAACACAGTCAAAGAGGAGGAGAGCAGTGGGCAGTTGGCATTCATTTATTGCATTTCCTCAGTCCAAAAAGAAAGAGATTTCAGAACTAAAGAGTAGTAGAATGGGCTTTCATAAGATAGACAATTCACAGAGATTTCCTCCTGACTGTTTTTGATCATTTCTACTAGAATTTGTTTGTGATATTTCAATCCCTACTCTAGTCTAGGAAGTTAGTGGCAAGGAAGAAATGTAAGTGTTTTGTGTAATCATTTAATTCTTGGTTCAGATCTACTACATCCTGCGAGTGATAATCACACCCTAAATTTACAGTTAAAGTCCTCTCCCTGTCCCAAATCTAAGCTACCATCATTAGAACCCAAGGGTTCTTAACTTGAGACCTCCTTGAACCCTTTTTCTTTCCTGGATATTCAAGATTCTTGCGTTCAGTGGCAAGAAAACATCATGGGAGGGCTGGAGAGATGGCTCAGTGGTTCAGAGCACTGATTGCTCTTCCAGAGGTTGCTGACAGGATTCTGATATAGCTGTCTCCTGATAGGCATTGCCAGAGCCTGACAAATACAGAGGTGGATGCTCATAGCCAACCGTTGGATTGAGCACAGGGTCCCCAATGGAGGAGTTAGAGAAAGGACTGAAGGAGCTAAAGGGTTTCAACAACATCTATTTTTCCAGATAACCCTGCTTCTTTGGTAATCTGAACATGGTTAGTACAGGTTCTTTTATTTCAATCTTAGTTGATAGGAAGGATAACATCAACCAACCAGATCCCCCAGACCTCACAGAGACTGAACTTCCAACCAAAGTATACACATGGATGGACCCATGGCTCCAGATACATATGTAGCAGAGGGCGGCCTAGTTGAGCATCAGTTGGAGGAGAGGCTCTTGGTCTTGTGAAGGCTCAATGCCCCAGTGTTGGAGAACTTGACGGCAGGTAGGCAGGAGTGGGTGGGTAGGTGGGGGAGCACTCTCATCTAAGCAAGCAGAGAGGGGATGGGATAGAGGATTTGGGGGGAGGGAAAGGGGATAGCATTTGAAACATAGATAAAGAAATTATCCAATTTAAAAAAAGGCATGGGAACAAAGAAAAAGAAAAACCCTTCATCAGGACAGGGTACTAGGCAAAATCTAAGAACATAATTTAAAAAAAAGGAGAATAAGCTACTTGAGTTGTTCTGGACTGGAACTTTGACTTTGTCTTTTATCTTTTAGTCACTGCTATAGTATAAAAGAATGCACTTTTGAATTTGTGCTGTGTCAGAACCACAGATGAATATGTCCTTGCATAATGTCAGAATTTACTGAATGACAGTAAGTTTAGAAGCTGTGTTTCAACACCATCTATTTTTCCAGATAACCCTGCTTCTTTGGTAATATGAAAATGGTTAGTACAGGTTCTTTTATTTCAATCTTAGTTACTAATATTAATTCATATGGCAAATCACAGTAAATCTATCTATCTATACATGTATATGTGTAGGTTATAGAATGGATACCAAAAGATAAAGGAGCTACAGGAAATTTCAGAAGTAAACTTATGTATGGATGCAGCTAGAGTCTGTATTGATAAGGAACCCATAAGCTGGAAGTTGTCAAAGTTGTAGATTCTGTATACTGTGTCTACTTACAAAGGAGAAAGAACAGGACTAGAAATAACACATATGGTTGGATGAATAAAAGTATCAATGGGAAGATGTGCAGAGGAAACAGTGTTTTACTTTGATGTTACCAAAGGCTTGTATTTTCCCAGGATATCCCAGCATATCCCTCTTATTTATTTCTAATTCCTTTTACACTGTCAGAAGAATATTAATACAAACCATAAATTATATTACCAACATTTGAGAGGCTATGTATTCTAGGGGGTGAATGACTTAGAAATGACATAGAAAGGCTTAAAGAGGAATGATTCTTCACAGAATACAATAGGGAATACCATAGATAAAGGAAATGTATAAATGAAGGAAATTTCAGAGCAATATCTCTGAAGACATCAAATTATCGTGCTAAGGAATCAGAAATGTTCGTGGGAAGTGGGTTATCATTTATTGTTCTGAGAAAAACTTAGTTTCCCCTCAGTATGTCATTCTGCTCAGAGTTCATTCTCACTTCTAAAAGAGTTTATATATGTGATGACAGCACACACCTCTAATGTCCTATTCTGATGGTTCTAGTTTTTCTTCCTATATCCATAAAAATTTTAAAAGTAGCACGATTATTTTTTTCAAAGGGGAATATGTCATGTTGCACATACAGAGATAAGAAAATAACTTACAGGAATTGCTGTGAGAAGACACCATGATCAAGGCAACTGGTATAAAAGAAAGCATTTGATGGGAGTGGCTTACTTACAGTTTTGGAGAGTCCACGATCATCATGGTGGGAAACAAACAAGCATGGTGCTGGGGCAGTAGCTTAGAGCTGTACATCCTGATATGAAGACAAAAGGCACAGGGTGGTGGAAGAAGGACAAGGAGAGGGAGGGAAGAGATAGGTAGGGACAATGGGGAAAGAAAAAAAACCTCAGCCCTGCATGGTCTTTAGAAACCTCAGAGCCCACTACCAGTGACACATCACCTTCAACAAGGACACACTCCCACAAGAACACACCTCCTAATCCTTCTAAATGCTTCCATTAACTGATAACTAAATATTCAAATATATGGTTCTATGGGGACCATTCTTCTTCAAACCATCATACCCACAAAGCCATCTCCCTAGTCCTCTATCTAAATAACTAATATATGATTCCTTGAGATTTGATGATGACACTCAATTGACTACTACAAAAAGCCTATACATCAAATATATATGTATAATGACATCCATTATATTCATATCTTCATCTTGGTCTTCCCCTTACAGTGCCCAATAATCATGAACCAATATTTAATATTTGAAGGCCGACAGCAAAGCTGTTGATCTCAGCTTTATTGCCATTTCATTAGTTTTTCAAACTCATGAAGCTTCCTTCATATTTCTTCTTCTCTCTATTGTCCTTGATAAATAAATCTGTAACTATCTCCAATAAGATTTATATCTAAAAAAAATGACCTAATTATCTACTAAATATTTACTATTCCATTTTAGGTACTTAATCTGCTCACCATTATGATTGTCAGGAAAATTCCTGACACTTTGTAAGTGATCTATCTGCTTCTGTTCTTGGACCTTCAATTTATTCTTCAGGCATGAGACATAGGTATCATAAATGACCAACCATTTCATTATCCAAACACATAAAAACTGACAACTGAATAAGAGGCCATACTTGTAGTCGAACCAAATTAAGCTTAATTCAGACTAGTTTAAAAATAAATGAGACTTAGATTATGATTAGTTTATTTGACTTTGACAATTATTTGGGGGGAGGGGTGAGCAGTAATCCCTAATCTGTGTTTCTTTTATCTTTTATATATTATCCTATTAATTTTTAAAAAAATTTTATTAAATATTTTGTTTACATTTCAAATGTTATGCCCTTTCCTCATTTCCCCAACTGCTGGTCTGGCTACATCCCCAGAGATGTACCCCAAATACTTGTTGTTTCTCCTGGCCATGTGCTCATGGTGTCTTCTCCTCTTACTCCCCCTTGTTCTCTTCCTCTCTCTTCTTCACCCCCAATCAGGTAACTCAAAACCTCCTGTAATTGGCTATAGCCAATTTTATTTAAACAATAGTTTGAAATTAAGGTATTCACAACAAAAGCTTATAAAAGTGAGAACTTACTCCTAGGCTTAGACCTTCTGATACAGAATTAAGCATTATAATACTCAGCACTACACCAAACCTCAACACACAGGTCTGACATTTCTCTTCTGTTCTCTTTGAGATTTCATTTGATTTAAGCCTTACCTAGTTCTCTGAACACATCTCATAACACAGTTCTTCCTTTTGTTTCTATGCTCATCCTGTTCTCTCTCTCTTAGAGATACGATGATTTTCATAGCTGTTTTGTATGTATTTGTCTGTTTGTTGAAATAATCTGCTTCCCAGTTGCAATGGATAGCTCTTTTTTTCTGTCACTGTTTGAGCCTTTTTCACTTTTCAGAGAAGACTGCACGGGTCTCTGTATCCTCATTTTATTTCTATAATATGTCACAATTGATAAGCTTTTCATGAATTCCCAAAGCAGTAATTTAATATCTACTCATATATAAATTTCAGGTTAGCAGTGACTGTCTAGGTACATTTTTAGTCTTGTGACCTCAAAGCCTGTAGCATTGTAGGTACTAAATTAATACCTGGTAAATAGATATAACCATGAAGCAATTTATATATTACAAGTGCAAAGAAAGAAAACAGAAGGCTTCTAGGGAAAGACTAATAAGTGACTGTCATCTGATAATGCACAAATCTGGATGCTGAAAGCTTGTTTTCTTTCCAAAGCATTCCTCTTTAGTGATAATTGAAGGAGAACAACAACTGTGAAGAGATGCTATTTGTCTGTACATGGCAAACTATTCCCTGGAGGCGCACTCCTGGGGCCCATGAACTGGTTGCATTCGACAACAAAACTTTATGGTCCCACTTTTAACTGTGCACTGCTCATTTCACTAAATTAAAGTACATATTTGGACTTTATTTGATGGGCATCCTTACCATTTACATGCTAAATCCCACTCTGCCTAGCCAAGTATCCAATTAAAATTCCTGGGGGAAGTTCACACCTTGGCATCTGCCTACATAACTATCTATTTATATAGCCAAAGCTGTCAACATGACAAGAGGAGCTATATTTTTTCTTTGTTCAGGAAGTGCACTAACAACATTAACAACAAAAAATCAGAGCAAACTGAATCCACATTCTTCTACTCTTCCAAAGATGAAACCAATTTTAAATTATTTCCGCAGAGCTGGAGAGATGGCTTAGCAGTTAAGAGTACCTGCTGACCTTGGAAAGGAGGGTTTGGTTCTCAGAACCAAAATGACATCTCACATCTGTGGGTAACTCTAGCTTCATGAAATTCAATGCCCTCTCCTGACCTATCTGATCAGTGGGCATGCACATATATGTAGCTAAACACTCATAAACATAAAATAAGAACATATGCAAAATTTCCATCTGGCCTGATCATTGACCCCCTCAAGACCCCTAAACCATTTAACAAAATTTCTAAGACTAGATAAGCTCTCATTTGAACTGTTGATCATGAGTCTTCAAGAGAATCCCCAAACATTATCGGCTATTGCACTTGCGATTGCCCTTGGGTACCCCCCACAGGGAAATACATAACAGAGGTAGAAAGTAGTCCTATTGTTGAAGATGTCTTGTACTTCATATAGAGGCCTTAGAGGCCTCTGAGCTGTAACTGATTTGTAAGACTCCCATTTTGAACTAGCTATTGTCCAAGTTTCTAAAGGGTGGAAGTGAAGTCCTACCCAACTATGATATCTGTGAACCACAACAATGGCCAGCATGTCATGATAATCCTAAGAGTCTAGTACATAAATGTCTTGAAGGTAACCAACAGATCTCAAATTGGATTTAAGACTCACTGAACAAGAAGGAAACCATGCCTTTTGCTGAAAACATAGTCAACTACCCAGATCTAGTTACTTTGTGAGTCTTGGTTTAATCACCCTTCACTAAACTAGGATATTTCCTAATTAAATTCTAAATATTTGTCCTTTTACCCACAGATCAGGGTAGTCTTAAACCCTCATCAAGTGAGAGAAAGAGGGGGAAAGAAAGAGAAAGAAAGAGAGAGAGAGAGAGAGAGAGAGAGAGAGAGAGAGAGAGAGAGAAGAACAGAACAGAACAGAACAGAACAGAACAGAACAGAACAGAACAGAACAGAACAAAAAACTTCTCATTGCAATAGATATAGACCATTACAGAAAACTACAATCAATCAAAATGCAGAGTTGTATAGCCCAGGCCAAATGAACACATCCATAACACAACTTTCATACCTAAAGCTCAGGGGTCATCATGGACTGTACAAATTGACAGATTGTAAAAGTCAGAGGATCAGGGGCTTGCTAAAAGATGATATCTTCTATGAATGTAAGAACAATGCCCATAAAGTCTCACCAATGTGACTGCCTGACCAAGGACACCAACAGTAAGCATTACAAAGGCCCAGGAGACCTCAAACCTACATACACAAAAATTAGAGGAGACTAAGAAATGTATAGAGGAGGTAAAAGAGTCTTCCCCATGAAACACAAACTGATTATCCAGTCCCAATTGGCCTTCCTGGAAAAAAAAAAAAAACACATAGAATTAACATTACACAGACTGAGTGGGCTGCATGTAAGAAAAACCAGGAAAAAAATATGCCATGAATTTAAAGACAGTAAGGAAGAGTGTATGTCAGGATTTGGAGAGAGGAAATAGAAAGGAAAATCATACAATAATATTATAATATCAAAAAATAAAAGAAAAAGTTTCACATATGTGTGTCTATAATTTTTCTAAAATTTGCCTTCAGGTATTACTACATATGTGTTACTTGACTTATTTTAATTCCATTTTGGCTGTTTTGAATTTAAAACATTAGCATGGAGGGGGGGTACCCATGTAGTATACGTGTGGGCTGATGTACCATGGTGTACTTGTCAAGGTCAGAGGGCAACTTTTGGAAGCTAACTCTCTCCTACTTTTCCTTAGGTTCCATGGATCAAGTTTACACTCCGAGCCCCTTTACCCACTGAGCCTTATGACCAGCCCTAGTTTTGCTTTCCTGACACATACTTTTAATAAAAGCACAAGCTAACTTTGAAATCGCAACTTCCTGCTTGCCTTGCCTCAGCTACCTGCAAGCAAAGAAATCTTGCTATTATTTCTAGGCCCATGGCGTTCAACTTCATTTTTTGTTTTACTTGTGTGATTTTATTCTCCTCTATGAAGATACATGATAAAAATGGACATTTAGGCATCCAACATTCAATCATTCTCACCATAAAAGCAGATACAGATTTTCATAAAACATATACAAACAAATGGCTATACACATACCTGCTGTCAAAGTCTCTCACTCCTTGAACTTAACACACATAGTGTACTTATGAAAAAATAAGGGAACAGATGAATAATGGTTTCTCTTCCCTTTTTATATTCTACATATTCACCCACATTCCTAACAAAGAGCTGGTTAAAAAAAGAATCCTACTCATACGATAGCAGCGGTGTTCCAGAAAATTCGAAAATACGACTGGACAAATGTGTGCTTGCTGTACTTTGAAGTATGTGGCTTTCATTGGACTCCAACTATGCCACTAGGAAAGGCCACAGCTCGCTTGTCATCCACAACACTTGGTTCTGCTCTCTGTGGGGTCATTGCTGTTTTATCATTTGAACATCTACTGAAGGAATTATGAAAGAGCAACTCCCTAGGGTAAGGCAAGCAGGTCTTTTGACATCTCAGGTACATGCCCATCTGTTTTGTAGTATATGTAGTAGTTTCAATTTTAGCTTGCAAAGTTTTACTAGCATGGCTCTTAAAAAATTGTGTACCCAACAAAGCTCTCCATGAATCTGTTTCATACTTAAAGTTGCTTTAAAGGCATGTCTCTTTTCTGTAGACTTAATTGTGAAGAGTTTGTGCTCTTGAGCTTTTGTAGACTCGCATCCTGAAGTGGAAGCTCTTTGTCTCAGCTGAAAGAAGAAGAATTATCTTTTTAAAACCACGTTCCTACATTATAAAAGCTTTTCCATAATTTGTTTTTTCAACTGAAGCTGTCACAATGACATAAGGTTGTATTTGTTGAGAAATAGTTTTATTTGAAACATTGTAATTTTTGAATAATTTACACTCCCTTCAGCTTCTGTTTGTAATTTGTCTTCCCCACCAAACTTATTTCTCTCCTATGCACCTTTACAAATTCTGTTAGCTACAATGGGCTCATACTCTCTAATCATCTCCATTGAATTTACACCAAAGTCATAAAACCACTTATCTACTTTTTGTAATCCAAGTTAAGAATAGCCCTGATTCAGTCAATTATGTTGTTACTCCCTAAAACAGAACACAACTCACTCATTCCCAAGTAAAATCCCTGCTACTTCAGCACTTGCTCCCAAAGCCAGTACCCCATGCTTTTAGTAACTTGAGAATTTTAGTTTTAGGAAGCTCATTACCAAGCTGTCTGTACATTAGTCTTCCACTGTTGCAGCAACAAATCACTAATGGTTCCATTCGTTTCTTAATTGTTCTTGGACCCATAGAAAATTTTTTAAGGAATTATGTAATTTAACCATGAGCACGTCAACTCCATTGTATATTAAATTAGTTAGACATAAATCACAGGTTCCATCTGAACCTGAGGGGACAGAATCATATAAATACTTGAACACCAGGAGGTAGGTTCATAGAAGGCACATCTCCATTCTATTTTTAGTCTGCAAATACCAACATCTAAAAATGGCAGTTACACTCCCAGAATCCCCTAATCCTTCAGGATTGCTCCAGGTCATCAGTTCCTAATGAAATGAGAATTTATATGAATTAGAATTAAAATGAAAATATTGTTTCTAGAACGTCAAAGTGTCCAAATGTAGAATCTTGTGAAAATTTCCAGAAGCCCTTCCTGTATTTAGGCAATTACAACAACTTCACATTCTGTAGTTCTGGAAAAGCCATCAGTCTCAAGTCTCTATACTCTAGACATACGCTATCAGACAGCATGAGTAAACTTCTGCCCTCATTATGTAAATCCTGTGTGAAATGTCTTGTTCCCAAGAGAGTGGGTGTTTCTACTTTCCTGTTGTAGATTGATATTTGTATTCTATGGGCTCCTCTCCATAACTAAGTCTTGGAAGACATTTCCGAGATATGAAACAACCAAATAAGAATATTTGTGTAGCAAGTCCTGAAATCCAGATGTACAAAAGGGTTACCAAAGGACTTTGACTAAAAGTCAGTTTGAGGGGCAAAAAAGAAGCATTTATGTGTTAATTGGAATATTTAATTAGAATTTCAAGTCTTAGAACAGTTAATTTGATTATTTTTTCTTTTTCTCGCACTGTAGCTGTTTGTCTCTCTCTCTCTTCTCTCTTTTTTTCTTATTCACTTTACATCTTGATCATACCCTACACCCACCACTTCTCCTCCCAGTCCCTCCCCCCATTACCCTCTCCTCTTCTCCTCAGAGAAGGTGAAACCCTCTTGGTTACCACCCCACCTTGGAACATCAAGTCACAGTTGGCCTAAGCACATCCTCTCCTACTGAGGCCCAACTAGGTAGATCAGTTAGGGGAAAGAGATCCAGTGGAAGGCATGTGAGTCTGAAAGAGCACCCCTTGAGTTGAATGTCACCCAAGACCAGGCTAAACATCTGCTACAAATAGGCAGAGGGCCTATGTCCAGCCTCTGCACTCTCTTTAGGTGGTGATTCAGTCTCTGAGAGCCTCAGTGAGCCCAGGTTAGTTGAATCCCTGGGTCTTCCTGTGGCACTGCCCCTCACCTCCTTCCATTCTATTGAACTCTTCCACAAGTCTCACTGAGCTCTCTGAAACTTGGCAGTAGGCCCCTATATCTCTTTCCATCTGTTGCTAGGTGAAGCATGTCAGGAGATAATTACGTTAGGCTCTTGTCTACAAGCATAACTGAATATCATTAATAGTGTCAGGGATTGGCTATCTTACGTGGAACGTGTTTCAAGTTAGGCCAGTCATTGGCTGCCATTCCCTGAATCTCTGCTCTCTTTATCCTGCACATCATAGAGGTAGGACAAACTTTAGGATGAAGGTTTTGTGGGTGGGTAGATGGCCCCTTCCCTCCACTAGAAGTCCTGCCTGGCTACAAGATTTGGGTACATTGGTCTCCTTTATTCCTCCCTGTAGGAGTCTCAGTTAGGCTCAACCCCATAGACTCCCTGGAACCTCCCCGCAGCTGGTCTCCAACTACTCCCAGAGACGCCCCCTATCAGTTGCTGTTCTAAATTTCAGCTCAATCTAACATGCCCTCTCTGTACATCTAATTTTAAAAATCTATTACATTTACTTATTTACATTTATGTTTTTAAATGGATCAAACCTCACAGAACACATTCAGAGCTCAAGTGATAACTTGCAGGAGTCAGTTCTCTTCTATTAAATGGGTCTTGGGACTATAACTCAGGTGTTCAGACTTGTTGACTGTATCCTTATGCACTGAGCCATCTTGCCAGCCTTTGAATAGTTAATTTCCTGATACAATCTCAATATAGCCCTGTTATATGAAAAGAAACTGCATTATTTCTAAATTTTGCTCCTCTGCAATTTGATTCTGACATTGTATGTCAAACAAAGTATGTTTGACTAAGTTCTGAGCCAAGCTGCATAATTTACCTGCTCTGGAACTTTGGGAAAGCTATCTCATCCTGAAATCCCTCTGTTTTTTCATCTGTGAAATGGGAATAATAATAGTACCTGAACAATGGGGACAAAATAGTAAAATCTCATTAAATTATATCACGTAGAGCACTTAAAATAGCGTCTAGAGTGTAGTAAGCAGTGGATAAGTGTTTGTTAAAGCAAGGGAATGTAAGCCAGGGAATAATAAACATTTACTTAATTGTGAACAAATGAACAGCAAAATTTTCCAGGCATTCGAGATAGAAAACAAATAATAGTTGTGCTGCCTTGTTGGAAAGAAATGTATATTCAATAAGAGAAATTTAAAATATGCTGTGGAGATTATTGCATGGGGCTCTTGGGGAGACTTGAAATACCTGGCTGATTTCGCCAGGAAGGAACAAGGAAGGACTTTCTGAAAACATTATGTTTGAGTTCCTTAGAAGTACACTACCTCCTAGAGAAAATTGTATTCTAGCATAGAAATGATATGCTCATACAGCAAAGAGATACAGACTGTGGTTTTGTAATCATTTGCTGAAGAAATAGACAGGTTTTATGCAAAAGATACTAAGCCTAGACAAACAGTGAACTGTAGCATCCAAGATAAAAATGTCATCAATGATGGTTTCCAAAAAATTTAATTTTGTCTTTTAACTTTTCTCACACCCAAATGGTGTTTTTTTTTAAAAAAAAAAACAATACAGTTATGGAAAGAGGCCTCAATAACACCTACTAATCAAGAACCCACTCAAGGTGTCTGTACATGATCAGATAACCTGTGTCACGCACAATGTTAGGACTACAAAATAAGTCACCCACACCCACTATCCTCTTGTCCCAGAATCTCTTTAAATTTAAACTCACCATCAGAAGCATGTATAAACCAGTTCTCTTTTTTGGAAGATAGCTGCTGAATCTACAGTCTAGACATGAGGAGAGAGCAAAAAACAGGGAGTGCACAAATGACGTTATCTGATGTTCTGACTGTTATTCAGATAGATGCTGTTCTACCCCAAGATATGGTTACTTTAACTATAAGTGATTTGGAAGACATAGAACATAGCTTACCAGAACATGAAAGTAAGAGAATATATTCTGCTGGAGGCTAATATCTGTTACCATATTCTCTCTCTGCTCAATTCCAAGAACCCTGCCATATTGTTGCTTTGTAAGCTCCCTCCAACATACTTTGTGAGACAATTGCATCTCTCCATTTTTTTTTCCTCTCAGCTCATCCCTTGCTGGATATGTATTAGCCGGGCTTCACTTTTCTGTCTCTTGGGAGTAGTTTATTCTTCTTTGATTGAGAACTATTATTTGTGCTTCTTTCTGCTTCAGTCCCTATTCTTCCTTTGTCTTTCCTTTGTTTTGCTAACTTCTGCCCTCTTAGCAAGAGTCAAATATCACAACTTCAGGAGAGTCTTAAAATTGTCCTGGCTGTGTCCATTGTTTATTTTGTATCCAACAATATTGAATACTCAGCATGTTCTTAATTTTATTCCATGGTTGTTTTATGACTTAGACTGTAAGCTTCCTCAGAGAAGCTTTTATTTTTTTCTGTCTTTTTTACCTGCTTATACAATGACTGAACAGTTGTACAGGTTGATGAAGTATTTGTTTATTTCAAGGCATGGGAGGTTGTAAAAACGTCTAGGTATTCTAGATCTCTCTAATGACAACAATTGATTATATCTATGCATCCACAGAAGGTACTTCAAAATAATTTTACTTATAGATTTTATAGAAACATATATTTTGAAAAAACAATAGTTGCTTACAGAAATCACCAATGGAATGGTATTTGCATATAAGCATATCTCTACAGACAAATAAATGCTAACTTGGAATGTGAGGCATCAACTAATCACTTCTTTAACATTAAGAACATCATATTTATTTGAACACAATTATAACACCTCTGGTCATTGTAACTAGTGAAAACTTGACCTTCAGGACATCTTAGCATAGCTTAGTATAATTGCCTAACACTACTCTTTGCCTATTATATGCCAGTATCTAAAATAACTTATATGTTTATTTTTTTCTATTTTTAACATATGCATCATCTCTCAACTATACCAGATATTTCTTCTCTATACATTTTAATTAAAAGTGTCAAAGTAGTTAAAAATTCATGTTAGCTTTAGTATTGTCATATGTAGGCCATGTAAACCTGAAGTCATTATTTCATGAGGAGGGAATTAAACTATTCTAATACTATGAACAAAGACTATTGAGTGGATCACTTTCAAGCTGAAACTTTTTGTGTTAAGGTATTACTGATATGCCTGATACATGTTGTCAAAATAAGGACAAAATAGAAAATACTTCCTTTCATTGAAACTAAGGAAATAAAACAGTGTCAATTGTAGTCTATTGTTAGCTCTTAAATTCTGTCCTTTACTAATTCACTGGCTTAGATTTTATTATGTCCCTATTTTCAATGTAATCAGAATAGTGTAGCTCATGGAATTTTTCCCCATAGGGAAATCTGCTCTGAAACTCTATACTACTTCTCAGAGTTTACAAAGCATCCCTTATAACTCCATTGCCACAGATGTTGGCTTTGTTGTAATGCAATTAAACATGAAACAACTAAATGATGCATAAAGAGCCTCAATGTCAGATGATGCTTTCAAACTCATTAACAGGCAGCACAATGATTTGCCCAAGAGAGTATATTTTTGACTTATTTGTACTTTACACTTATTTCCTATCTCATTTTAGAAGCAAGTAGCATAATACCTTACTCGCTTCAGTAATCATGCTTCCAGAACCTCAAAATAAAGGATCTCATCAATGCCAAGTGATGGTCAAATGCATTTGCTAAGTTTAGAAGAATCTTAAAACTGATGGCACATCAAACAGTTAGAACTGCTCGGTTGGGAAAGGAAAGCATACAATTAGGCTTGATTGTGGTTGACCTGTACCCTGGAGAATGGAGAAACATAATCACTCTTCTTGAACACCTAGGGATGTTACAGAGGTAAACAACATCCTTGCCTTCTATTCAAGGCTACATCAAGCAAAGAAGAAAATGGAAAAAGAAGAAAATTAAGCACAAAACACTTATGAGTTTGAAATATGCAGCTTCTTCCAGTTAGTTGACAATTTCTCCTTTGGGGGACCCATTTAGTTTCTATCAAGATGGGCAACAAAAGAATCCAACTACATTTGCATCTTAAGATCCTCTGAGATGAAATTCTGACTTTCCAATGATTTGCTGAGCCCCATTGCTTCTTCAGATAGCTAGAGCATCCTCTCAAAAGTTAATGTACCAGATCACTCTTTGCAATACTTGTTAAAGCATACTTTAACCACCCTTTAAATAATCATTTTTATTCATGGTTTGATGGGTCATTTTCATGCTAAAATGCTGAATATTTGAGAGCTTCTAAAGTCCAGTTCCCAAATTCTACAGTACCTATTACAAAACAAACAAACAAAAATCTCTGAAAATAATAGCTACAGCAATTGTAGCATCTAAAATTAAAGTCTAGAAGCTATGATATTTAAATAACAATCTACCTGTATTTGTAATGATTATGTTGGATACTATTTTCTAAAAATGAAAAAGAACTAGAACCACATCAAATGCTCATGATCCTTTTGAGCTTTATTTGTCTTCTTTTCTGTTCCAAGAGTTATATCTAAATTGCTTAAGATATGCATAGTGCCATTGTGTAACATGAACCTTAAAGACCACTTGATTCTGTGGATATTTTCTAAGACACCTATTTTATCTTCCTGTCCAACTTCATTAATTAATTCATATAATTTTGCATCTTGTTTTAGATTATTGACTTATGATCTGGTCAGGCTTTGGTTTATCACTTGAATAATGAATGTGTCTCTGAGGTTAGTTTGCTTCTGAGATTTATGGAGAGGAAAAATACTAATTCAAAAGAGAGAAATTTGTAAATTGATATCTCTAATTTTCAGCAGGGCAGTTTAAAATTGTATATACATTTTAAATATATATGTATAATAAATAGGGTTTAGAGTTGAGATATAGAAGATAGTAAAATCAATCTATATATAACAGAAAAGACTACAATGTATAAACAGAGGCAAGTAAATGTGCTTCTGGGAGCTCACAGAGCATTCTTCCAATTCACTCTATCGTCTCAATGGAATAAGAAAGCTCATAGGCAGACAGGACCGTAGTATATCTGTCCTCTGAGAGTCTCCACCCAATAGTTAGTGGAAACAGATGCAGAGACCCACAGTCAAACATTAGACTGAGTTCAGAGAGTCTTGTGGGTGGGAAGAGGAATCGAGGTTCATAAAGGGGATAGGGATTCCACAAGAAGACCAACAGAGTCAACTAACCTAGACCATTGGGGACACCCAGAGACTGAACCACTGGCTAAAGAGCATACATGAGTTGGACCTATGCCCCATGTACATATATAGCATATTTGCAGCTTGGTCTTCATATGGGTCCCTGAACAACTAGAGCTGGAACTCCCCCTGAGTCTGTGACCTGCGTGTGTGTTCTGTTCCCCTAACTGGCTGCTTTTTCTGGCTTCAGTGGGAGAGAATCTACTCTCAGTGCAGGAGTGTCTACTCCTGCAGAGCCTTAATGTGCCAGGGTAGGTTGGAACCCTGGTGGCCTTCCTCTTATTGGAGAAGAAGGAGAAGGATGGGGAGGAGTTATGTGAAGGGGCACCAGAAGGAGAGGGGTGCTGCAATCAGGATGTAAAAGGAATACACAAATAAATTAAAGAAAAAATAAAAAGAAAGAAAAGAATACTAGTCTTGTTGATGCCATGGAGGAGGAGCTGCAGTAGGCCCATTTTGTATGGCTGCAATGAGTGAATCCTGGAAGGGTACAGGCCCAGGAGCATTTGTTTCAGATTGCTTCTTGTTGCTGATGTATCTTCTCACATTTGTCATTGCTGTAGTCCTCATTTTTCTGACATGGTGTGATTCAGCCTATAGGCTGTTATGATGTATTCTTGGGTATTAGTCTACCCTATTGGGCAAATTTCCTGCAAATCAACATGAAGATGAACTTTCATGAAGTAATGTGGTTTAGATGAGTTAATGATTTTTATAGAATTCTTGACCTGCTCCCCTACAGAGCAAGATACATCATAAATCTTCAATGATTAAGTAAACATGGTATTTCACTATAGGAAAGAGTTGCATAAAACACTAATTTAAACTGAATATTAGCTAGGCATGGTAACACATGACTACAATCCCAGTACCTTGGAAGTAGAGTCAGAAAGATAAAGAGTTGAAAGACCCTTGACAAAATAGCAAGGTTAGGCTGGGATTTATGATACACCCTGTCAAAGTAGACAAATAAATTAATAATCAAATAAAAGTAAAAATAATAAATCCATTATAGAGAAGTTAATAGTTGAGAGACATACATTATTTGACAATAAGATGACCCATAAAATCAACTAAACAGGGCTCATAGATTCTCACAGAAACTGAAGAGGCAATTAGGGAGCCTACATGGGTCTGAGCTAGGTCCTCTGCATATAGGTTATAATTGTGTAGCTTGTTGTTCTTGTGGGACTCCAAACAGTAGGAATGGGAGATCGAAGTGTCTTACACTTTTGTCTGTGCTTGGAACTCTTTTCCTTCTACTGGGTGTCCTCATCCAGCCGTGACATGAGGGTTTGTGCCTCATCTTATTGAAACTTGTTATACCATGCTTAATTGACACCCTTGGGAGGCTTGCACTTTTCTGAGGGAAATGGAGAAAGAGTAGATTAGGAAGTGGTCAGGGGCTGGTCAGAGTAGAGGGAGGGGAAATTTTGGCTAAGATATAATGTATGAAAGAAGAATAAATAAATAATACGATAATTAGTACAGTAAATCAAACAGTAAAATTAAATGAAAGCTTTACACCACACAAGAAAGAAAAAAATGATTCCAGAAAAATAAAAGACATAAATAGAAAAGGCAAATTTTAAACAGTCTTGAAGTACACATGTGTGCATATGATTTAGGAGTAGAGACTAAATTCATATTCAATAAAACAAAAGGTTAATACATCTAACTGTTAGTATTAAAATCTTTTTGATGTCACAGGTTCAAAATCTAGCCTAGGAAAATTGGGGAATTCCAAGGAAGCCTGGGATATGGAGTGAAACCCTGTCTCAAACACAAAATCAAGACAAGTGTTTTCTTATTTTTATTAAAAAGAAAACAATTTTAAGCTATGTATCACAAGCTTGAAAATGAATTTTTAATCAAATATAATCACCAAAAACTTAATTTCAGAATATGTAAACAAGAAAAACAATGATTGAAACAGACAGTTTCCAGATATTAAAAACTGAGATTCAATGAATTCTTGAAGAGATGCTGAAATTCATTATTGAAGATGTGAGGTTAAGGGCTGGGGTTTAGTTCAATAGTACAGAATGCTTGCCTATGAAGCTCAAGAAGGGCTACTTAGAAGGGAGAAGAAAATAATTCTGGGAGGTAGAGGGAGGGATCTGGGAGGTTGAGAGGAGGTGGAGGACAAAAGCGGGGCAGGATCAGGTGTGGAAGGAGACAGGGGAGAAATACAGAAGGTAAAGAAATTGAACAGGGGTATGTATCAGTGAGGGATGGGGGAAATAGGGGAAACCACTAGAAAGTCCCAGATGCCAGAGAAGGAAGAGTTTCCCAGGACCCAATGGGGATGACATTATCCAAAATACTCAGTGAAGGCGAGACACCGTATCCAGTGGATAGGCACACCCTCCGGTTGAGGGATGGGGCCACTCACCTATTTCAAAAAGTTTAACACAGAATTGCTCCTGTCCAAAGGAAATACAGTGACTAAGAGTGGAGCAGAGACTGAAGGAAACGCCATCCACAGACTGCCCCACTTGGGGATCCATCCCATCTGCAGACACCAAGCACAGACACTATTGCTGATGCCAAGAAGCCTTGCTCACAGAGAGGCTCTCCTAGAGCCTGTCCAATAGAAATGCAGATGCTTATAGCCAACTATCGGACTGAGCAAGGGGACCCTAAGAAAAGAGTTAGGGGAAAGACTGAAGAAGCTGAAGGGATTGCAACCCCATAGGAAGAACAAGAACATCAAATAGCCAGACTCCCTGGGGCTCTCAGGGACTAAAACCATGAACCAAAGAGTACACATGGAGGGGCCCCATGGCTCCAGCTGCAGATGTAGGAGAGGATGGCCTTATCTGGCATCAATGTGGGGGGGAAGGCCATTGGTCCTATGGAGGCTCCATGCCCCAGCATAATGGAATGCTAGGGCGTTGAGGTAGGACTGGGGGGGGGAGCACCCTCATAGAGGCAGGGGGAGGAGGTAGGGGACTTGCAGGGAGAAACTGTGAAGTGAGACGTTTGAAATGTAAACAAGTAAAATAACCAATAAAAAAAAAAAAACTAAAAGAGAAGATCCATATGTGCCATCTGAAGCACTGACAAAATCAAAATAAAAAGGGAAATAAAACAGAAATTAAAATATAATATCCATTGTCTTTGTAACATTTTAAAATTCTGTTAGATGACATACATAGTTTACATATATAAATACAAGCACATATATACATACAAAATAGTTATATCCATATATGCATAGATGTGTAATATCACCTAGTAGACTTGAAAATATGTATAAAATCAATGACAATTCAGTCAAACATAAACAAATGGTTGTATCAAGTATGTGTATACTTATTTGTAATTTACCTATTGTCTTAGTCAGGATTTTTATTTCTGCACAAACATTATGACCATGAAGCAAGTTGGGGAGGAAAGGGTTTATTTGACTTACACTTCCACATGGCTATTGATCACCAGAGGAAGTCAGGACTGGAACTCAAGCAGGTCAGGAAGCAGGAGCTGATGCAGAGGCCATGGAGGGATGTTCCTTACTGGCTTGCTTCCCCTGGCTTGCTCAGCCTGCTCTCTTATAAACCCAAGACTTCCAGCCCAGAGATGGCACTATCCACAAGGGGCCCTACCCCCTTGATCACTAATTGAGAAAATGCCCCACAGCTGGATCTCATGGAGGCACTTCCCCAACTGAAGCTCCCTTTTCTGTGATAACTGCAGCCTGTGTCAAGTTGACACACAAAACTAGCCAGTACACCTATAATTATATGTGTGGAAATTTGTCGCAAGCATGTATAAAAACATAAAGAGAACCTAGACCCACATGTGTAATAGGCAAGTACTCGATTATTGAACTACACCCTAAGCCGTTGTAACTGATTTTTATCATGTTTAATGATAATGTTTAACTTTATGATTTTTCTAATAAAGAGACTGAGCATAAAAGCATGAAATGGTTTACATGTACTGAATGTGTGGATGTGCTATGAGTTGAGGTCTGATACACTATTCTCTGTATTGTGTCATCTGTTGAAAACCTTTCATGCACAAAAGGGTACTGATTAAAGCCCTCAATTGTGGATCACTCTGAAACAATGAAACAGACATCACATACCTTGAATTGTCACAGACAGAGAAGTAGCCAAAAACAATCAGGGTTACATATGTGTGCCTATGTTACTAGATATAATTTTAAAATAAATTCATATCTTATATATTAAAAACTATTATTTGGATACCTTATAATTACATTCTAAGAGCTAGAACTATTTTATAGCAAAGTATACAATTTTTCCAATCTATAATGATTCTCCATATTGAATGTTAAATATCATGCAATTAAAACAGAAACTTGGCTATGTTTGGTAAATGACGGCAGTCCAATAGCGATACTAAATGTATGGTGGCTTGAGAGGCACTTCAGCAGTGGTTAGCAACAATATGTCTTTGGTAGTGATAAAATGGTGCCTGCCGTATACAGTACATCCTCAGTTTTGATTTCCCCTTACTTTCCCTTTTAAAAACCAGAAAGAAAGGAAAGAACTCAGAAAGAGAGAGAGAGAGAGAGAGAGAGAGAGGAAGAAAGAAAAAGAAAGACAGAGAGAGAGAGAAAGGAAGGAAGGAAGGAAGGAAGGAAGGAAGGAAGGAAGGAAGGAAG
>JADRCD010224313.1:0-13085 GCA_019843815.1 Montemys delectorum | reverse complement strand
CTTCTTCTTCTTCTTCTTCTTCTTCTTCTTCTTCTTCTTCTTCTTCTGTTTCATATTTGTTTTATTACTGTTAAGAAGACTGTGGCTGCCCAAAGAAGCAAAACAAGAAGGAAGGCACAAGAAGGATGCTTGAATCTCATTTAGAAGCGGAGACAAAATAGTCATAAGAAGCAGATGGAGAGAGGGAACTGAGAGCGAAAGGGGATGGAGAGGGGATGGAGAAAGGAATGGAGAGATTCAGGATCAGGTGGGGAAAGTGACAGGAGAAATGGCCAGATGGCCATGAGAAATAATGGAAAACTGCTGCTGACAGAATGGGGAGGTGGGGTCATATCCATGACATGACAGAGACCTGGAATAGGGGAGGTGCCCAAGAATCAATGAGGGTACCTTAGCTGTGACTCACAGAATTGGGGATACAGAACCTAAAGAGGCTGTCTCCTTTATCCAGGCAGAAACCTCAGTGGAGCCCTAATGACACCAACCCACCCACATTACTTTCAACTCAAAATTTATCTTGCTTACAAGAAATGTAGGCATGGGGAATGGAGAAGAGACTGAGGAAATGACCAACCAATAACCAGCCCTACTTGAAACCAACCCCATGGGCAAGCAAGTACCAATCCCTGACACTATTAATGATACTCTGTTATGCTTACAGAAAGGAGCCTAGCATAACCATTTCTTTAAATTTATTTTTTATTTATTCACTTTATATCCTGCTCACTGTCCTCTCCCAGTTACACTCTCCCACAATCTTTCCCCGACTCCCTCTCCCCTTCTCCTCTGAGAAGCTGGAGGGGCCCTTGGGTATACCCCACCCTGGCACTTCAAGTCGCTGTGTGGCTAGGCACTTCCTCTCCCACTGCAGCCAAACAAGGCAGCTCAGCTTGAAGAACATATCCCACATACAGGCAACTGCTTTTGGGATAACCCTTGCTCTAATTGTTTGGGACCCACATGAGGACCAAGCTGCACATCTGCTACATGTGTGAGGAGAGGCTTAGGTCCAGCTTGTATGTGTTTTCTTGTTGGTGGTTCAGTCTCTAAGAGCTCCAAGAGTCCAGGTTAGTTGCTTTTGTTGGACTTCTTCTAGTGGAATGCTGACCCTCTTAGGAGACGCAATACTTCTTCCTTTTCTTCCGTAAGAGTCCCCAAGCTCCATCCACTGTTTGACTGTGGTGTGTCTGCATCTGTCTGAGTCAGCTACTGGGTGGAGCCTCTCAGAGGACAGCCATGCTAGACTCCTGTCTGTAAGCATGACAGTATCATTAATAGATTTAGGGATGATGGGATGGGTCTCAAGTTAGGCCAGTTATTGGTTGGCAGTTCCCCTCAGTCTCTGCGCCAATCCCAGTATTTCTTGTAGACAGGATAAGTTTTGAGTTGAAAGTTTTGTGGGTATGTTGGTGTCCCTATCTCTCTACTAGGGTTCCTGCTTGAAGTAGCCACCTCCACAGACTCCATAAACCAATGCTCTGAGTCACAGCTAAGGCCACCCCCATTGATTCGTGGGTGCATCCCCTATCCCAGGTCTCCATCTTGTCCTAGAGATGCCCCCTTACCTCCTCCCTCATCAGTTGCAGATTTCCGTTCATTCTCATGACTATCCAGCTGTCTCCCCTGCACTTCCTCTCACCTGACCCCCAAACAGATCCCTCCTCCCACCCAGTTCTCTCCCTCCATCTATCTTCCAAGACCATGCTTGTTAGTGCCCTCATATCTTTTGGTATAGCTGGGTCTTAAGGTCGAACTCTTCCCACTTTTCTGAGAAACTGCCAAATTGATTTCCTCAGTGGTTGTACGAGTTTGCACTCCCACTAGCAATGAAGAAATATTCCTCTTGCTCCACATCCTTGCCAGCATATGCTCTCTCTTGAGTTGTTTTGTCTTCACCATTCTGATTAGGTGTAAGATGGAACTTCCGAGTTGTTTTGATTTGCATTCCCCTGGTGACTAAGGACTTTGAACATTTCTTTAAATGTTTCTCTGCCATTCAAGATTCCTCTGTTGAGAATTCTCTGTTTAGCTCTGTACCCCATTTTCAATTGGGTTATTTTATTTTTTGGAGTCTAACTTCTTGAGTTTTTTATACATTTTAGATGTTATCCTTCTATCACATGTAGGGTGAAGATTCTTTCCCAATCTGTAGGCTATCATTTTGAAGGAATAACAATTGATTCATACAGTATACATACCAATTTTAAAGTTATGACTCTACCTTTCATAGTCAACAGACTCTTAAGTTTAATTCAAGCTGGCATGTGCCTCACAGCAAATTATTTGCCCCCTATCTCAGCTTTTGAAACAATATCATCAATGCAATGGACAAGGGCATGTATTCAACATCTCCTCACTCTCCTATCTCCATCTCCCATTCCTGATTTCTAGCTTGTTGATTCAGCTACAAGTTTATCATTGATTTCTGAGGAATGAAGAACAAGCACAGTCAGGAACCAGGCTGCAGTATGGTGGAGCCAAGTTTAGTAAGCTTCATTCTGTGTGGGCAAGAACCACACATGGTATGTGGTGGTTATATGGGCAAAGGAAAGAAGGACATCATGCCAGCAACAGAACTATGTAGACAGAACAAAGGAAAACACATTGCCTGATTGACTGATTGATGACTGATGACTGATGATTGATTGATTGATTATAGTGCTGTAAGTCTAAAGGTTTGGAGAAAAACAAAATAAATCTGGGACAATTTCTGATAGGAAGAGGAAAATGAATATTTAATGTGGAAAAAGGAAATGTTAAAAAAAAGTTTTGCTTAATGTTATATACATGATATTTAATGTTCCCCAAATATCCATATCAAAAAAGGTTTTGACTCCAGTTTGGAGCTATAAAGGTTGGTAAAAAAATTTTAAGGCATTAAGCCTGATGGGAGGACATTTCCCCCAACTATGGACTATAGCCCCTCTCTCCCTCCTTCACCCCCAGACTTTCCATCAACCCAAAAGTTGTTCTCTGCTATTTCCTTCCCCACACCGCCACGCCTGCTTTGTACTACCTCATCATTGACTCAAGAGCAACAAGGCCATTCAGCCATAGCTCAGAGCCTCTGAAATAACATGCCAAAGACAATCATTTCTTTTTTTTTTTTTTAAGATTTATTTAATTACTATTACATGTAAGTACACTGTAGCTGTCTTCAGACACACCAGAAGAGGGCATCAGATCTCATTACAGATGGTTGTGAGTCACCATGTGGTTGCTGGGATTTGAACTCAGGACCTTTGGAAGAGCAGTCAGTGCTCTTACCCGCTGAGCCATCTCTCCAGCCAAAGACAATCATTTCTAAGTTGGTTGTCTCAGGTACTTGTTTTAGCAACAAAAAGCACGCACCACACCCAAGCCTCACACATGAAAACATAGAAGTCTAGTTGAGTTGCTACATAAAACTCAAAGTGATTTTTCAACTGCATTTTGCTATTAGACTAGTGTTTGCACTGCTATGATACCATATTGTGTGAACCCTCTGCTGTATGTAGGCAGTCCTGCTGACTTTCCCAACAATGATTTCTAACTCACCTTCAATTCACATCTCTTCCTCCATAGGTTTGGAATTCTTAAAATGGACTAACTTTCACAAAAATATTCCTATGTGACTAAATCATTTATTTACTCAAAGCTTTAATGATTCAAGTAAAAGACTTACTGGAAATTGATGTGGAAACCACTGAGTTTTAATAGTAAAATGGGGAAAAATGTTTTATTTAAAAACTAAAACTGTAAACATATGTTTAAAATGGTTCATTTTTGTATTGAAACTTTAAATATGTGTATTTAAATATGTGTATTCTAGTATGAGGGCATATGCTGTGTGTGTTGGGGGCGGGGTTCATGTGTATTTGAGAAAATTGTTTGCTTATTTATGTTTCGTCTCTCAGCACCAATGTCCTTATACTTGTCAAATTCCTCACATTCTCATCAGAGACATCCTTTTATTTGTTAAACCAGTGAATAAGACTATAATGTAAACTTAGCCAAAGACATATTTCTTCATATAAATTTGACTTTTGATTTCAATGAGAAGAGAGAAGAAACTGTCTGGAGTTTATTTCTCCGAGCAATGATCATGTGCATGCCCTGCTTGAGAACTCCTTACACTGCTTAGTTTATCATCAACGTTTAATCCCTCCTCACACAGACCTCACAAATTCTCTTTCCCACTGATTTAGCTGGGGTCGTTTTTACTGCCAATTTTCAAATAACTATAACTATCCATACGAATTTTAGTTTCATTTTATAATTCACTTTTCCTCAGAATCATATGATTTATTTTGCAAACAGACTTGATATTTAAATGCCATGAAGTGTTGTTTCACATAAGGGATCATAGCAAACAGCTAATTAAGAAACATAATACCTTTAAATATAAACCTGTGTGCATGAGGTATGTTTATAAGTTCTTAAATATAAATCTGTTCTAAAATCATGCATATTTTTAATTGTTCTATAGTAGTCTTGCCTAGACAGAATACTTCTAAAAATGTATCAGGTTAGTTGCTTTCTAGAAAATCCTAGAAAGTTCTAAAAGGTCCTGAATACAGTTTTTTTTTTATTGTATTGTCAAGCAAAATGATAAACATTGCTTATCATTGCAATTGCTCCAGCACACTCTTATAAACGTACAACAGGAGTTCATGCTCGTGACCTGCTAAAGCACAATTAACGCTGTAAAAGAATCTACAGGAGAGTTTCACATTATAGTCTAAGAAATTCTCTTTTACCTCTCTTTGAATTAACCATTGCATTCATTTCTTCCTTGGTCTCTGTACTGGCTAGTTTTGTGTGTCAACTTGACACAGGCTGGAGTTATCACAGAGAAGTGAGCTTCAGTTGGGGAAATGCCTCCATGAGATCCAGCTGTGGGGCATTTTCTCAATTAGTGATCAAGGGGGTAGGGCCCCTTGTGGGTGGTGCCATCTCTGGGCTGGAAGTCTTGGGTTCTATAAGAGAGTAGGCTGAGAAAGCCAGGAGGAAGCAAGCCAGTACGAAGCATCTCTCCATGGCCTCTATGCAGCTCCTGCTTCCTGACCTGCTTGAGTTCCAGTCCTGACTTCCTCTGGTGATCAACAGCCATGTGGAAGTAAGCTGAATAAACCCTTTTCTCCCCAACTTGCTTCATGGTCATGATGTTTGTACAGGAATAGAAATCCTGACTAAAACAGTCTCTGAATACATTATTTGTGTCTATGAAGTGTTGTGGATGACTCTGTGACACTGGTACTTTTATGTTAATTCTGCTGTCTCAAGAGAGGTTGTCTGGGATTAGGAATGAGTCACATACTCAGACGGCCTCTTGTAAACCAATCCCCTAGTGAATAAGGGGAGCCAATCATTGGGCAAGTAAGTGGGACTTCCGTGTTGGATGGAGGAAGAGAGGAAGCAGGAGAGAGTTAGGTTATTTTGGAACAGCAACAGAATAAGGGCTAGTTATAGCTGCTAGAGTTTCCCTGTATCATGGCGGATGCACAAGGATGCATCATGGGAGGAAACAGATTTTAATAAGGCTCACAAGATTAGGTTTTACTTGTTGCACCCAGAGATTGAGTTACCATTGTTTCTGAACTAAGTTCGTGTTGTGTTTTCCTTCATCTGGATTGAAGAGAGAAAGATATGATGGCAAAGCATGAGTTTGCCTGAGGTGCACCACAAAGGCCGTGGGGGATTTGAAGCATGGGGCTGGCGAGGTAACAACTTGCCAGTGAGAACCTAGCAAGCTGGGTGGAGAGATTGTGGAGTTCTGAGTCAGAGCAGAGTCTCCAGGAGAAAACAGGTTGGCCATTGCCCGCCAGTGCATGGCCAGCCAGTCCACTGGGGCAGAGTTGGAAGCACAAGCGCCGGAACTGTCGGTATTTTTTTTTTTTAATATTTCCCACAACAGTGTAGAGTATTTATTCAGCGCTCTACTCCCATTGTCTCACTTCCTTTCCAGAGTAGCCTCAATAGGCATGAGAGTACAAGCTCAGTTCCCATTCTAGGAAAAGGAAACAAATAAGCCAAGTAGAGCTTCCTGATGTTGTGTTAGCTGTTTAGCAGTGAGCTACAGCCCGTGAACAGGAACCAGTCTTTGTTTAGAGCAGAGTCATCTTGAACCATCACCCTATTGATAAATCTGAGTAGGAATAATTCTAGAAATATGTCCTTTAAAATGATTGTTCCAGGACTAAGAAATAGGTGAACAATTATGGACACTCTCCACTCTCACAGAGGACTCAGTGTCAGTCCCCAGCACCCACATGGCAGTTGACAACTACCTGTTACTCCGGCTCCAAAGGATCTGACACCCTCTTCAGAGCTCCTGCATGGAGATGGTACACTTGCATAATACACACACACACTAATGCTTGTAAAATCAAATAACTCTTCTTTTAAAATAACTTTGTTAAGTCTCCACTTGCACTCACACATGGGACAGAATCTTTTTTTTTTTTTTAGTTTTTCGAGACAAGATTTCTTTGTGTAGCCTTGGCTGTCCTGGAACTCACTCTGTAGACCAGGCTGGCCTCGAACTCAGAAATCCTCCTGCCTCTGCCTCCCAAGTGCTGGGATTAAAGGCGTGTGCCACCACTGCCAGGCCCGCTTGGGACTGAATCTTAAAACTTTAGAAACCAATTGTTTTATTTGTTTTGGAACTTTTATAAAATGTTGTTGTTGCAAATATAATTTGTACGTTTTGAGTAGAGTCAAAAAGAGAAATTGCTTTCACCTTTCCTCTTGATAAAGTTAAGAACAGTGCAATAGTTGTCCCTACTGATCTCTGGATCACTCTAGTTTTTGTGGGGCTGCTATTATTTATTATTATTATTATTATTATTATTATTATTATTATTATTATCGTCATTATGGCCTATGAGTTACAGGCATTAAAATTCTTCACTTACACTGAAGTTATGCCTTTGTTTTAATAAAAAAACTTCTCATGTTACATGTGACCAATTGTGTAATGGAGCTAATATGGGTTTATTTTATTTCCTTTACTGTTGGTATAGTGATGGTGGTGGTGGTGGCTTCTGCATGTTTCCCTGTGCATGTATTTGTTTCTAAGAAAGTATGTGTGTGTGCGTGCGCATGTGTGTGCGTGTATGTGTGTGTGTGTGTGTCTGTATGATTATAAACACCAAGTATTAATTATTTTTCAATAACATCCTAATGGTTACTAACTATCCTTTTACACTCAGACATCTTGTTTGTACTATGAGGCATAAATGGTAAGAATATATTGCTTTACTTCACTTAGACCTCATCAAATCCAAACTTTTCCTTCCCATGGTCTGATAAACAAACAGCCACCGTCCAAAGAACCACTTTCGGATCTCCATAAGCTGACTATCACCAGCACCCTGTCACTCACAAGCCTACCACTGTGGAGACCTTAAGAAGCCAGTTGACCTTCCCATCTGTGTGATGGAGAACAGATTCAGACAGGCATCAAAACAGAAAGGCTGCTGCTTACAAAGGACTTGGAGTCTGCATTTTAACAGGGTCTTGCTTCAAACTCACTGACTCCAAACTCCCACTTCCCCTTGCTTAGGCCTACTTACTAAGTGCTAAGACATAGGGACACATCACTACATCTAAGCAGTAAAGTGAAAGCAATGGCCATAATTAGTTGCGACTCTTTGGCACCCCACCCCTCCTTGCAGGATGCTGTCCTAGGTTGCTATTGGAAGGTGGTGGGGAGACCTGGAACAGGAAGGTCTTGTTTAGCTTTCCCATAGGTAGTTTGGCAACAAAACAGAAAGAGGCAAAAAGGAGCGTGGTTTCCTTGGGCAGAGCACCTTTCCCCAGCTTGACTAATCAGATCATTACCCCACACCTACAGAAAGCATCAAAAGGCAGAAAATGGGTACCCCCTCGGGTTCTCTGAAGGAAGGGGGTGACACTGACTCCTTAGAGAAGTAGAGAGAGAAAAGAACTGTGTTCTTCCTAAGCAGAGTCTTGCTCGGGTATTTCCCTTCTGGGGAGAATGGTTGTCCTGTCTTGCATAAGATTTGCTCATTCCTCTGTCTAATCCTTTCTAACTACCACTGCTTGACTAGAATCCTTCTCTCACCATGAAAATAAGCCTGCCAGGATCTCTGTTTACTTGAGAAGATTGTATCACTCGAATAATCAAATGCTGAAATCCAACAAAAGTTACCACATCAAACTTAAATTTGTTTCTGAGGCAGAAAATTCAAACAGTTAGCTCCTTTCATTTGACAGAGGCCTTTTAACTAACTTGTTGACCAAAAGTGTCATACTAGGATTGTGATACCTTATTGCATCTCTCTTGGGAAAAATAACACTATATCAAGTTATCAGTGTACATATTAATCAATGTATGCACATAGAAAAGAGTAGGTAGTGATGGATTCAATTTTCAATAATGAAAGTCTTAGTAAATGTGCTATTATATTAAATATTAATATGTATAGGTTTAAAATAATTCAATTCTGAGGTTTAGTTTTAGTTATAGTGGTTTGAGAAGCTGGATGTCCACTAAGCTTTGGACCAGGGTTGATTATTTACCTTGCTTATGGTGAATGGTGTTGCAATCGACACAAGTATGCATATATCTCTGTGAATGCCGCTTTCATTTACATTGCTTAATAAGCTTGCTGGGTAAAATGCTACTTCTACTTTAATTTACTGAGGAGCATCCAAATTGCTTCCTATAATGGCAATAATCCTGCCAAGAGTCCACAGACACCTTCCCTGCCGTTGTTCATTACCTATTGACCTTTTGATAATAGCTATTCTAATAGGTGTGAGGTAACACCTCACTGAGGTTTCAATTTGGATTATCCAGACAATGGGTATAATACTGACCCTCCCTGCCCTCCCTGTGTGCTTGTTGGTCATAGGACTGTCTTATCTGAAGAAATACTTATTCAGGCCCATTATCCATTTTAGACAGGTTTATTTGTTTTCCCAATGTATCATAGGCATCAAATTGTTGTGTTGTTCTTAAATATTCTCATTACAAACAAAAGACAAAGATAGCATTTACAGAAAAAGCCTGTTCACCTGAGTTTGATCTCTGAAATCTACTTAAATGTAGAAGGACAATCAATCAATCAATGTTGTCCTCTGGTCTCTACACACATGCCATGTAAATGCACACACATACACACACATACACACACACACATACATACACACACACACACACATACACACACACACACATTAATATAAGCATTACAATAAATCAAGTAGAGTACCTTTAATTAGCTGTAATCAACTTGTAATCCATATACATACGAGTATACGCCATGGCTATATACAATTTTTTATCAACTCTAACTTAGTAAAGCTGGAACACTGTAGACCAGAGGCTACCCAGCCCTATCTTCAAAACATCAAATAGTAAATACTTTTGGTTTTGAGCTTCCATTAGTTTCCATTTGGCTCACAGAGTTCTTCTGTGCCATTTGAGTGAGAAAGAAAGCACCAAGAGCAAACCTTTAGCATTACATCCCATTCCCAAAAGGGCACTCTCATTAGCTTCTATCTGGGTTGATTTGAAAGAAGCATTCGACTCCTGAAGGTTTGCCATCATTTGATCTCAACAAATTACTTATTTTATTTCTTCTTGATTAAGAAGTAGTTTGGATGTTTTAGACCCACTGACCTTAGTAAAATGTACAAGTCAAATTTTACTTCATGAAGAATAGACAGAAATTAAATATCATCAGTCAAGTTCATTGCTGTACTATACACAATAGTAAATAACCTGAATGTCTCAACTGATGAATTAGTAATGAAAATGTGGTCCAGATACTCTCTGAGTATATTTCAGATGTAAAGAAAAATAAAATCACAACATTTGCAGGAAAATTGAAGGAATTGGAAAAGATCATGTTGACTGAGGTAACCCAGATGCAGAAAGACAAATGGGACACAGTCTCTCATCAGCGGCTCCTAGAACAAATCTTCCAGTGTGAGCACATATATGGCAGTAACTGCAAAAAACCGAGAAAGTAGAAAGGGACCATTCAGGGAAGAGGTAAACTAGAAGGAAGTAGCAACATAATGCATGTATGTAACTTGAGGGTGGAAATGGGGGGAAAGGAAGAGTGGTTTTAATTAAGGAAGAAAAGAGAAAGATAAATACAGAATCATGGGGAGGATGGATTAACAAGAAGGATGTATAAAAAGTCATAAGCAATCATATTGCTTTCTATTACTCTAAAGTTATATATAATACATATAGCCTGTGTATATATACAAATATAAAATTTAAATGAAATTTCTCCATCTGGGATGGCAGTGTTCCCCTATAGGGGCTATAGACTATATAATAAAAACCCAACACCAGGTATAAGAAGCCCTCTTTAAACTTATCAAGGTTTTCCAAAAGGATCTTTATACACTATTGCTATCGCCTTTAGTTGCGTCCTGGAGGTTGGAGGTAACTCCTAATTGCTAAAGACACCGTGAAATTTGGACACAGCAGCCCATCAATCTGAGCTAGATCTGACCTGAAAGACTTCTCTCTAAGGACTATCTTTTATGCTACCAAAACATACAACACAAGCTTTCCATGGAAGGAAGCAACCAATAGCACCACCTAGAAATGCCACCTATAAAATACAACAACAACCAGCATGGTACAATATCTATAAGGGTGCGATACCGGCATGCATCCCTTCATGATAACCAACAGATCTCTACATGAATTTAATGCCTACTCAGCAAGAGGGCAGTAATGTCTGGTGCTGAAAACCTAGCCAACTCCTGGGGTTAATGAAGTCATTAATCATAGAGGCGACCTCACAACTGCCACTTTAGCATGCCAACATATTGCCTAGCTGCATTCTAAATATTTTCTCCTTATACTCACAGATGAGTCTCGCCCTTTATCACACAAATATCTCTTTGCAACAGATAAAGACCATTACAGAGACCATGGCTATTCAAAATTCATAAAACAAGTTATGGTGTGGTGCCCAGTCACAATTATAAATCTACAACAGAGCTCTTGTTCCTAATGCTCTGGGATCATAGTACAAAAGAGAGTAGGTCAAAGGTACAGGAATATTTCTGTGAGATTGAGTCTCTGAGAGATATCAGAGAAGCTATGCCTGTGAGGTCTCATCTACATGGATACATAAGCAAGACCTGATCATGGACAACACCAATAAACATGGCAATGGGAATGGGTGAAATTTCATGAACTCTCAGCCTTAGGCAAGGAACTATAAGCAACTAAGGAATACTGAGAAAGGACTAGGCTTCCCTCGGGATGGGCCCCCTCTGCCAATTGATTATTCAACATCAAGGGGTCAGCCCTAAAATCACACATATACAAGTAGTATTATACACAACAAGCAAGTTGTACTTATGAGCAAGTTGTGTGTGTGTGTGTGTGTGTGTGTGTGTGTGTGTGTGTAACAACAATTAAAGAAACGGAGGCTATGAATTTGCCCATATGAACTGGAGAGAAAAAGGGCTACATGGAAGAAGTTGGAGGGAGGGAAGAAAAGGATGAAAGCATAATTTTAACTTGAAAAAAATTAAATAAAAAATGTAGACAGCGTGACTGACATGCACATGTGAAACATCAGGACAATATTAACTATTTGGTGAACGATATATTAGGTTTAATCATTGTCAATCTAATTACTTAGGAAAAAAATATATCAAATAAGAAATTTGGGAATTCATCTCTATAAAGTTAAGAAGCCTGTTTTTAGTTATTCATTTTCATTTTAAAGTTCTTACTGTATAAATATTCTTGAAAATAGAATAGATGAAACAGAATAGAAAGCTAACACTATAGTCATTATTGTTAATGTGTTTATAATAATAATTATTGTACATATTAGTAAATAATTTAGTACTTTATTATTGTTAAAATAATTTTATATATTGTAAACATATTACCAATAGTATTCTTCAAAATAGTCATGTATAAGAATATATATGCCATTTGTTGGATACACATTGACCAACTAGATATAACTAATATAATGAAATTTTTGTTGAATATGCCCTTACTCTTTTTCCCCAGTACCAATTTCTGCAATACATCTGAGTTTAAATACAGTTTTTTTTCTTTGTTTTATTGCATGCCCCATAGGATAATGTGGGGAAAAGGGGAAGTGGAAGTCTAAAGAGAGACTATTTTCTTTCTTTCTTTCTTTCTTTCTTTCTTTCTTTCTTTCTTTTTTTTCAGAAGAGGAGATGTTCTCTTCTATTTCTTTTTGTACCATAGTCTATATATTGTCATTGAATAGTAGACTCAAGAATTGCATAAAGCAAAAATTAAAATCTAAAATTCAAACATACATGTATAGCAAAGCCACAATACCAAGCCAGTGTCTAAACAACTTTCTTTTTTTTTTAATTAGTTATTTTCTTTATTTACATGTAAATTTCTCCTTTCCCAGTTTCCCCTCCAAAAAACAAACAAATAAACAAACAAAAACAACAAGAACAAGCCCCTGGTCCCTCCCCCCTCCCTATGCTTGCCACCCCACCCTCTCCCACTTATTGGCCCTGGCATTCCCCTACACTGGGGCACAAAATCTTCACAAGGCCAAGGTCCTTTCCTCCTATTGATGATCGAATTTGTGATCCTTTACTATACACATGCTGCCAGAACATTCAGTCCCACCATGTATAGTCCTTGATTGGTAGTTGTGTTCCTGGGAACTCTGAGGGTACTAGTTAGTAATTGTTGTTCATCCTAAGGGGCTGCAAACCCTTCAGCTCCATAGAACCTTTCTCTAACTCCTTCAATGGGGACCGTGTACTCAGTTCAATGAATGGCTGTGAGCCTCTACATCTGTATTAGTCAGGTATTGTCAGAGCCTCTCAGGAGATAGCTATATGCTTGTCCTTCCTTCAGTCTCTGCTCCATAGTTAATCTCTGCCACTCCTTCTGTGGGTATTTGGGTCCCCTTTTTAAGAAGGAATGAAATGTCCACCTTTTGGTCTTCCTTCTTAAGTTTCTTGTGGTTTGTGGGTTGTTCTTCCTGTATTCCAAACTTCTGGGCTAATAACCACTTATCAGACAATGCATACCACGTGTGTTCTTTTGGGATTGAGTTACCTCACTCAGGATGATACTCTCCAGATCC
>JADRCD010224312.1:0-12456 GCA_019843815.1 Montemys delectorum | reverse complement strand
CTGTACCAATACCATGCAGTTTTTATCACAATTGCTCTGTAGTACAGTTTAAGGTCCAGGATTGTGACTCCACCAGAGGTTCCTTTATTGTTGAGAATAGTATTGGTTATCCTGGGTTTTTTGTTGTTCCAGATGAATTTGCAAATTGCTCTTTCTAAGAATTGAGTTGGAATTTTGATGGGGGTTGCGTTGAATCTGTAGACTGCTTTTGGTAAGATGGCCATTTTTACTATATTAATCCTGCCAATCCAGGAACATGGGAGATCTTTCCATCTTCTGAGATCTTCTTTGATTTCCTTCTTCAGAGACTTGAAGTTCTTGTCAAACAGATCTTTCACTTGCTTAGTTAGAGTTACACCAAGGTATTTTATATTATTTGTAACTATTGTGAAGGGTGTTGTTTCCTTAATTTCTTTCTCCGCCTGTTTATCCTTTGTGTAGAGGAAGGTCTCTGATTTTCTTGAGTTAATTTTATATCCAGCTACTTTGCTGAAGTTGTTTATCAGGTTTAGGAGCTGTCTGGAGGAATTTTTGGGGTCACTTAAGTACACTATCATATCATCAGCAAATAGTGACAATTTGACTTCTTCCTTTCCAATTCGTATCCCTTTGATATCCTTTTGTTGCCTAATTGCTCTGGCTAGAACTTCAAGTACAATATTGAATAGGTAGGGAGAGAATGGGCAGCCTTGTCTAGTCCCTGATTTTAGTGGGATTGCTTCAAGTTTCTCTCTATTTAGTTTGATGTTGGCTACCGGTTTTCTGTATATTGCTTTTATTATGTTTAAATATGGGCCTTGAATTTCTGATCTTTCCAAGACTTTTATCATGAAGGGATGTTGGATTTTGTCAAATGCTTTCTCAGCATCTAGTGAGATGATCATATGGTTTTTTTCTTTGTGTTTGTTTATGTCGTGAATTATGTTGATGGATTGCTGCATATTGAACCATCCCTGCATCCTTGGGATGAAGCCTACTTGATCATGGTGGATGATTGTTTTGATGTGTTCTTTAATACGGTTTGCAAGAATTTTATTGAGTATTTTTGCATCGATATTCATAAGGGAAGGTGGTCTGAAGTTTTCTTTCTTTGTTAGGTCTTTATGTGGTTTAGGTATAAGAGTAACTGTGGCTTCATAGAATGAATTGGGTAGAGTGCCTTCTGTTTCTATTTTGTGGAATAGTTTTAGGAGTATTGGTATTAGGTCTTCTTTGAAGGTTTGATAAAACTCTGCACTAAACCCATCTGGTCCTGGGCTTTTTTTGGTTGGGAGACTATTAATGACTGTTTCTATTTCATGAGCAGATATGGGACTGTTTAGATCGTTGATCTTGATTTAACTTTGATACCTGGTATTTGTCTAGAAAATTGTCCATTTCATCCAGTTTTTCCAGTTTTGTTGAGTATAGGCTTTTGCAGTAGGATCTCATGATTTTTTAGATTTCCTCAGTGTCTGTTGTTATGTCTCCCTTTTCATTTATGACCTTGTTAATTAGAATACTGTCTCTGTGTCCTCTAGTTAGTCTGGCTAAGGGTTTATCTATTTTGTTGATTTTCTCAAAGAACCAGCTCCTGGTTTGGTTGATTCTTTGTATAGTTCTTTTTGTTTCTATTTGGTTGATTTCAGCCCTGAGTTTGATTATATCCTGACTTTGACTCCTCTTGGGTGAATTTACTTCTTTTTGTTCTAATGCTTTCAGGTGTATTGTCAAATTGCTGGTGTATGTGCTCTCCATTTTCTTTTTGGAGGCACTTAAAGCTATAAGTTTTCCTCTTAGGACTGCTTTCATTGTGTCCCATAAGTTTGGGTATGTTGTGGCTTCATTTTCATTAAACTCTAGAAAGTCTTTAATTTCTGTCTTTATTTCTTCCTTGACCAAGTTATCATTGAGTAGAGTGTTGTCAAGCTTCCATATGTATGTGGGCATTCTATTGTTTATGTTGTTATTGAGGAGCAGCTTTAGTCCATGGTGATCTGATAGGATACAAGGAATTATTTCAATCTTCTTGTATCTGTTGAGGCCTAATTTGTGACCAATTATATGGTCAGTTTTGGAGAAGGTACCATGAGGTGCTGAGAAGAAGGTATATCCTTTTGTTTTAGGATAAAAAGTTCTATAGATATCTGTTAAATCCATTTATTTCATAACTTCTGTTAGTCTCACTGTGTCCTGGTTTAGTTTCTGTTTCCGTGATCTGTGCATTGCAGAGAGTGGAGTATTGAAATCTCCCACTACTATTGTCACTACTATTGTGTGTGGTGTAATGTGTGCTTTGAGCTTTAGCAAAGTTTCTTTTATGAATGTAGATGCCCTTTGATTTGGAGCATAGAGGTTCAGAATTGAGAATTCATCTTGGTAGATCATACCTTTGATGAATATGAAGTGTCCCTCCTTATGTTTTTTGATCACTTTTGGGTGAAAGTCAATTTTATTCGATATTAGAATGGCTACTCCAGCTTTTTTCTTGGCACCATTGGCTTGGAGAATTGTTTTCCACCCTTTTATTCTGAGGTAGTGTCTGTCTTTGTCACTGAGGTGGGTTTTCTGTATGCAACAAAATGTTGGGTCCTGTTTACGTACCCAATCTGATACTCTATGTCTTTTTATTGGGGAGTTGAGTCCATTGATACTAATAGATATTAAGGAAAAGTGATTGTTGCTTCCTGTTATTTTTGTTGTTAGAGCTGGAATTCTGTTTATGTGGCTGTCTTCTTTTAGTTTTGTTGGAAGATTACATTTTTGCTTTTTCATGGATGTAGTTCCCCTCCTTTTGTTGGAATTTTCCATTTATTAACCTTTGAAGGGCTGGATTTGTGGAAATATATTGTGTGAATTTGGTTTTGTCATGGAATACTTTGTTTTCTCCATCTGTGGTGACTAAGAGTTTTGCTGGGTATAGTAGTCTAGGCTGACATTTGTGTTCTCTTAGGATCTGTATGACATTTGCCCAGGATCTTCTAGCTTTCATAGTCTCTGGTGAGAAGTCCTGTGTAATTCTGATAGGCCTGCCTTTATATGTTACTTGACCTTTTTCCCTTATTGCTTTTAGTATTCTTTCTTTGTTTTGTGCATTTGTTGTTTTGACTATTATATGGCGGGAGGAACTTCTCTTCTGGTCCAGTCTATTTGGAGTTCTATAGGTTTCTTGTATGTTCATGGGCATCTCTTTCTTTAGGTTAGGGAAGTATTCCTCTATAATTTTGCTGAAGATATTTACTGGCCCTTTAAGTTGGAGGTCTTCACTCTCTTCTATACCTATTATCCTTAGGTTTGGTCTTCTCATTGTGTCCTGGATTTCCTGGATGTTTTGGGTTAGGATCTTTTTGCATTTTGCATTTTCTTTGACTGTTGTGTCAATGTTTTCTATGGTGTCTTCTGCCCCTAAGATTCTCTCTTCTATCTCTTGTATTCTGTTGGTGATGCTTGCATCTATGTTTCCTGACTTCTTTCCTAAGATTTCTAACTCCAGAGTTGTTTCTCTTTGTGATTTCTTAATTGTTTCTACTTCCATTTTTAGGTCCTGGATGGTTTTGCTCAATTCCTTCACCTATTTGTTTGTGTTTTTCTGTAATTCCTTAAGGGATTTTTGTGTTTCCTCTTTAAGGGCTTCTACTTGTTTACTCATGATCTCCTATAATTCTTTATGGGATTTTTTTTGTTGTTGTTTCCTCTTTAAGGGCTTGTACCTCTTTACCTGTGTTCTCCTGTATTTCTTTAAGGGAGTTATTCATGTCCTTCTTAAATTCCTCTGTCACCATTGTGAGATATGACTTTAGATCCAAATCTTGCATTTCTGGTGTTTTGGAATATCCAAGACTTGCTGTGGTGGGAGTACTAGTTTCTGATGAAGCCAAGTAGTCTTGGTTTCTGTTGGTAGGATTCTTGCGTTTGCCTTTTGCCATCTGTTGATCTCTGCTGATAGATGTTGTTGCTGTCTCTGACTAGAGCTTGTTCCTCATGTGGGTCTATAAGCCTGTGTCAGTACTTCTGGGAGATCAACTCTCCTCTGGTAAATTCTGGGTGCAGATGGGTGAGTCCCTGGGTTAAAACACTCCCTGGAGGCAGGCTCTCCACTCGCAGGGAAGGAGCAGAGAGGGTTGCTGATCCACTGCTGTCACTAGGAAGCTGAGAGGATCCTGTCCCTGCTACCCTGTGACTCCCCTGTGATTCCTGAGGCATGTGCCTCCTGGCTGGTCCCGCCTTAGAAAGTCACCAGAGAGAAAAATTGATCTGTGCGCTTTCTTGCTTTCTTTATTCAGGCATAAAGGTGCCCTAAGAAATATTTCGTTATAGCTAAAACTGAGATTTAACATTGTTTCCTGGCCCCACAGTTTCAGTGATCCTAATTGATTTCCTAGCTGTTATTAGCTTGGAATTTTTACAAGGGAAGCTGCCTTAGCAGACAGGGAGTCCCCAGAATTAGCAATAAAGGTCAGGCATTATTGCCTACTGATTCCCACAAGGAAGCTACCTTATCAGACAGGGTGTCTCCAGAGTTAGAGATAGTAGACAAACACTATTGCTATCTGTAAACATAGAACTCTAAGAGTAACAAGGCAGAATTTCTTTACAAAGTAGAGAGTAGTCGAAAAGCTTCCTGAACTAATGTTTGTGTTACAAGTCAAACCATTCCCAGGAGCTGCTAGAATGGGATCTCCTGGTGCTTACCTGCTTCAGACTACAAGAGTTTGCTTAGGGCTGCCAAGGTAGCCCAGAGGGGAAGAGCACTATTGTTCTTCCAAAGGATTCATTTACACCTGGCTGTTTGACTTTACTGACTTTGATGTGACTACTACTACATGCCTACGGGATCCCTGACATTTGCCCTGTTTCTGTATACTATATAAGTCTGATTCTTATTTTGTGCAAATACACTCAGATCCTGCACTTCCTTGTGTTGTTTCTGTTTGTCAATTGCTGAATTCTTTGCCCATCAGGCCAGAATTCTAATCACCCCTGAAGAAACCCAGTCAGTGATAGGGGAGGAGGAAGGGGGGAAGAAGAGGAGAAGGAAGAAGAGGAAAGGAAGATGAGAGTTCATTTTTATGGAGGAGGAGGTTCACAGAAAGTGAATTGACCTTCATACTTCAAAGTGGATAAAGTCATTGTCTTGTTTCCTAGCACTGCCACAGCTCAGTTACCATTGTGAAATTTCTTGGAGATGTCAGTAGTGTTCAAGAATACAACAGAGAGATTTGAACCTATGGCTTTTGGTACAACCAGAGCCAAGTTTGGATTTTAGCCTTTGTCCTTGCATTCTGCACATCTCTCTCAGCTCTTTGAAAGGAATGGGAGCTGTGGCTGTGGTCAGGCATAAAGCACTTGCTTAGCATACGTGGGTCTCTGGTGTCTACTTTCAGTACTGAAAAAAGTACATATTACTTAACTTGCATATCATTGAAAGGATGGTAGATACAGCAGACAGAACATGAATGTGAAATATAAAGCGGTAGCTATTGTCATTTTAACCATCATCATCACAATTATCATCATTGCCACCATCATCACAATTATCATCATCGGCATTATCGGCCTCAGTCATCATCAGCAGCAGCAAAGTACTTCCCCACTCTGATTCCGATACACATCAATAGCGAAGGGTGTAAAGTCATATCTCATTAGAGCAGAAAAATGCAGCCATAGAAGCTCCTATGCTGGAGCTGAATTTATTTTTGAAATCTGGACTAGTCAACTTTGTTCAGTGTGAAAATGGAAGCAACAAGGGAATTCTTAAAAACAACAATGAGCATCAGTTGAAAATTCAGTCTCTTTCCACACACAAGGATCAACTTAACCTCCTGATAATCTATGAGAGTTAAGTTACAAAAATATTTCAAGTCTTTTAAATTTCTATTTTATTTTTAATTAAAACATAATCACATTATTTCTCCCTTCCATTTTTACCTCTAACTACTACCACATCCCCTTCCTCCAACCTCTCCCATATCCTCCCCTTCCTCCTTCTCAAACTGATGGCCTCTTTTTCTTTTATTACTATTTTTATATTTGTATAAATGTATAAATTCAGCCTGATGAGTCTATTTAGTGTTGACTGTGTGCATATGATTTCAGGATGATATTAGATAACCAATTTGGGTCTCATCCTTTGGGGGGACTAATTCTTCTCTCATTAGTCATTAATTGCCTGTAGTTCTTTGTTTAGGGTTGAGGCCCTGTTAGCTTTCGCCCATCTATGCTAGAATATCCATTAAAGTCATTCTTCAGGTCTTGCTTATGCAGCCATGTTGAAAAGACTTAATAGATGAGCCTCTCTGACATTTCTAGGAGACCCAACTACACAGCAGACTTCCTGATCTTCTCTCTTGTACAGTCTTTCTACCCTCTCTTCTATGATGGGCCCTGAGCTGTAGGTGCCGAAACTGAGTTGTAGACATGTTGGTTGATGCTGGGCACCACAATTAGTTGTCCACTATTCTGGGGGCTTTGAGTTCAAGCTCATTATTCCAGTAATGTGAGGTTCTGATGAAAGCTCTAGGCATTGGAACACTGAGTCACGATGGTTTCTAGCCTGGGTCAGTCATCTCCTTTTCATTCTCAAAGCCTGTCAATTATTCCCTCCATTTTGTCTGCTCTAACACTGGACTCCATGAGCAGGGGGTGAGGCAGGAAGAAGATGCCTTTTCTCAGAAGGACACGTTTGTCTTCTGCAGTTCCTCCTCCTGTGAGTGCTTTTATAACAACATATTTTTTGTAAACTCATGGGATGACTGGCACATTCCAAAATGTATCTTTCAGTCTTCACATATGCTTCTAAAGATTAATTCATACCACTGCCTGGATATAGTGGTGCCACTATTTATTAGCTTTAAAGGTGCTGTTCCCACTAAGTGCATTTGAAATGGTGGCTGGAGCAGCATGAGTAATATACAACTGCAGTAGCTCTCTGGAACATAAGATGCGGCTAAAGCAATAACTAATTAAGAGTGACTTATTAAAGGTAAGGGATGATGTTCAAATATATGATGCTCTCAGGAATCCCCAGGAGGTCAGAAGGGAGATGTTCCCAAGTTTCCAGAGGGCCTGGCAATATCTTTGCTGGGACACCAAGCCTGCATTGCGGAGAGGACAAACCCATAGAGCATAGTTCCACCAAGACACTTATTCACTCTGGTCGCAAAGAGGAAAAAGATGTGTTACATAATTCGGTTCTGCATTGTGTAGGGCCTTCCACCTGACCTACACAGTCCTGACCTAGACAGTATACGGTTAAATAGAAAGGAATGTGAGTTCACATTGCCCTTCAGACTTAGGATGAAGGTACCAAGTTCTACTTTTTGTAAGCTTGCTCCTCAGAACTGCTTTCTCTGATCTGGAAAGGTCAGTTTTCCTCAATGTTCCTCAAGCCAGGCTGAGAAACTCTCAGTATTCCTCAGCCCTGAGATCTGATCCCCAAAAATTTTTGAATAAGTAGAAGACCTTGTTAGCTGTGGAAAAATGCTCCCTCCCCCCACTAATCACAAAGCACTTAACTGAACGGGAAATAGAAGCCATAGAATTTCACTCCTGCTGGCTGTTCCCACCTACATATACTGGGAGAGATCACAGGTGAGTGGCTGGTCTTGTGAGGTATCAGTCTTCTTGACGATGCTCCTACTGGGGCAAAATTGATTAGAGAAGAGCAGGTCCTTTTCTCTCTCAATGCACGATTCCAAACACCCAAAAAAGCAAACTCCTCATTCAGCTCAGTATCACCCTTTTGCTGTGGCTTCCATCTTCTTCTGGTAGCATGGCTGCTTCATTTGGTAGCATGGCTGCTTCATTTGCAGGCATCACATCTGTATTCCTGTCCTTCAAGTCAGGCGGAGAAAGGGGACCAAAAGATCAGTTTAGCTCAGCATGCAGAATGTGTGGTGCTAGGAGCATCATCTTGTTTGCATCTGATCAAAGGGCAGGTCTCCAAATGGCAGAGACACTCAGCTCTGGCATGGAGACAGGAATCTGAAGTACAGCGCCCACCAGGAACACAGAAGTAGAGGGATGAGGAGACAGAGATGTCCATAGGGTCTGAGCTCCAATGTCTAGCTGTGTCTGAAGTCAGAGTCTTTGCTCTGTGCATCAAACCATTCTGCTACCTCACACTAGCTTGAGCTACATTTCTGTCTGGAAAAGGACCCCTTCAAGTCCATCTACCTCCTCTTCTGTGGTTCCCACACAGGCAAAGAGCTGTCCTGGTTCAAAAGGTACCCTCCTTTGCACAGTCCTCCTTAAACTGCTGTGAGTCTGCACACCACCTCTTGGTGTGGAGAAAAATAGATTAAATGCAACTCACACAAAGAGTGCAGCACACTGGCCTATGGCCTCCAGCAGAAGAGATCTGCACCCAGATCTGAAGTCTCTGTTTAGACATATGAATGGTGGCTTGTCTTAGAAGTAAAATTAACTCACTCACATCATCTGGGCATTTATTACCTAGTGTTTTCATCCATGCAAAGTCAATTTGTCTCTCAGAGGATGTTCCAAGGCCCACTATGTTGTTTTATGCCAGGAAAGCAGATGCATTTTGTCTTTCATGACACAAAATATTTCTTCCATGAGACATGCAGGTTGCAGTAAGAGTGCACCTCCATCCTGTCCTGTGAGCTGGTGTGGATGAAACCCCAGAACAGGCCCTTCCCCTGATATGCAGCAGATTCCTGCAGACGCCCCTACCCTCCTCTTCCTTCCTACCCTGCAGGTCCCATGTGCACAGCTTCCTCTGTATCCCCTCACATAGCTCTTTGTTAGAGCCAATTTATTCCCCCTTTACAATATCGATTTAGAAACGCTGATTACATCTGAGATTCCCAGACAGGACATGTTTCCAGGGTGACAAGAAAGTCACCTGGTTTATAGGTATTGCCTGAATTGCAGACACAAATGACAGGCAGTGTCAGGCTTCCAGGGGTAATTTAGTAGCACATGGAGGCTAAGTGCATTCACGCAGAAATTCATGCTGGGCTCTTTTATTTCAAAACTGCTCCTGCAGTATTACTGTCTTCCCATTAAACAGCCTTAAATCTGATGAAACGGGCCTCGTTGCTCCTCCCCCCCACACCCATATTTATGATTATATGAAAGGAAACACGCAAAGTCAGTACTCCTTACACAACTGAAATATGTGAAAGCCCCTGCCTTTCCTGGTGGCTGGAACATAAAATTTCTCCCTCTGCTAGGACCTAGCACTTCAAGCTGAAAGGAATAGCAAATTTATAGCCTCCATTATTTTCTGCTCACAACCAGCTGTGTGCCAGACCACCCACTGGTAAGAACAATAACTTAATTAAATTACTGTTGTAAATTATAGCTACTTATCAATACTATTAAAGCCACATTCTGTGATGTGCTTTGCTTTCTTTTCTTTTCATTTTTTTTCTGCTAGCTTGGGATGGAGAGGACTGAGTAAACAGATTCCAGGATAACCAGATTGTTTTTTTACTTATCTATCCGTAGGGGTTCTCTTAGCCTCAACAGCAATACCTCAACTGGCTAATTTATACAGGTCTGTGAGCTAACTTACCTCAGATATGGAGACTCGGAATTCTGCTGTCATCTGGTGTCCTCTGAAGGCTGTTAGCTCCTCACCTGGTAGCACCCCATCCACCCCTCACCAAGGACTCTGCCTCTGAATGTTCCTAACAGCTCTATCTTAGTCAGGGTTTTACTGCTGTGAACAGACACCATGACCAAGGCAACTCTTATAAGGACATTTAATTGGGCCTGGCTTACAGGTTCAGAGGTCCAGGCCATTATCATCAAAGCAGGAAGCAAGACAGCATCCAGGCAAGACAGCTAGGATGAGGGTCTTAAAGCCTACACCCACAGTGATACACCTACTCCAACAAGGTCACACCTACTCCAATGGGGCCACACCTTCTAATAGTGCCACTCCCTGGGCCAAGTTTATACAAACCATAACAACCTCCACTTCCCAACACTTTTGCTTAGGCAATTCAAAGGCATTATACCTGCTGATCAGTCAGGCCAGAGGTCTAGCCATACCGTCTCGGCATATGTTTGACCTACCAGGAAGATAAGAGGAAAGCTCAGGACAGAAAGTGTCATCATCTCGAACTTGTGATGTCCTGTCTCAGCTGCACATGAGCAAGGACATGGGGCAGAGGAATCACAGTGTGTCCCAAGAACTGTGAGCAAAAGGAGCCATCGCATCTGGTAGTTAGTGATGCCAGCAACTGACAGAGCATGCAATTATGCATTTTCTTCTTAGAAGAGAAAGAAGAAATGCAACGAAAAAAATCTAGACTTGTGTAGCACGAGTTCAATACACATTCCAAACACGGAAACAGATCATCAGTTTGTCTCCCTTGCCATGGAAACTATTCAAAGAAAACCACAGGGCTCTGTGAGGGATACACTAAGAGCCCAGAGCAGTCTCCAGTGTGCAATCTGTGGAAGATCTGGGGCCTTGGAAATTCCTGCTGCTGTGAAAGTTACTTCCACTTCTAAATCTCCTTTGTGTTATGAGGTTTGGATACATGATCTACGGCAAGGCCCTGAAGCAGTAACTATGTCAATAAATGGGCAAGAAGTTGGACATCATTTTCGTCAATGGTTTTACTAAGAACATTGATACTAGGCAAGAGACAACTAGTTTAAGTAGGAGCTACCAACAATGAGTGAGGCAATCAAAATCATTCAATCAAAAAATAAGGGCAGAAACTGAGCTATATGAGTATTAGCCTGGAGTCCCTGGAGATAACTCATTATTCATTAATTCCATTCTCAATTCAACAATTTTCTTGCAGTTGTTATATAAATGAAGATCACCCAAAAGAGAGTAAGCTCTGGCTGTTTGCTCCCAGCTCACTATGCATTGGAAGGTGTTATCTATCCTATGGCAAAGTGTTGAGAGCAGGTTGCAGACAGGAAAGCTGCACGGTGGGAAAATGGAAGGGCACGGAAAAAGGCCTTTGTCACGGGAAGATGAAGGCAGGGGGTAACTTTTTTGTTTTGTTTTGTTTTGTTTTGTTTTGTTCTGAGACAGGGTTTCTCTGTGTAGCCCTGGCTGTCCTGGAACTCACTCTATAGACCAGGCTGGTCTCGAACTCAGAAATCTGCCTGCCCCTGCCTCCTGAGTGCTGGGATTAAAGGCGTGCACCACCACTGGCAGGGGGTAACTTTAAGCAGAGCTCCTATGTGATTGGTTTTGTGGAACATATTTGGTCTGTTCTGATTGGTCCTAAGTTGGAAAACACTGACAAAAAAATAGAGAAACTAGGCTTATTGATCAAATCTTGGCCAGAAGAAATTGATTTTTCTTTGGCTTCTTGAAATGATCGGTAGAGACATTGGTGTGATGTGACAGAGGAGGTTGGCTTCCTGAGTGGATGGGAAAGTATCGGCTGCTTGCTACAGATCCTGACTCACAGTTCTACTTTGGTTTAGGGTTCAACCACCATCTTCCCGGTGACAAAGGCTTCGAATCATGGCCTTGCCTTTCTCCACTGTGCAGCTTTCCTGTTCCCAACCTGCTCTTAATACTTTGCCATAGCAGAGATAACATCTCCCAAGGCATATCGAGCTGGGAGCAAACAACCTGTGCTTATTCTCTCCTGGGTGGACTTCATTTACTCTGTCCCTTAATATTCTCTTGCCACCACTAGCAGATCCCATTTATTATCTTAGTGATTCCAACTCAGTCTCAATGTGGTGCTGCAGGAATTTTTACTTTTTAAAAAATATAATTTGGGTTTTGGATTTATTCTTGTCTCACTAATTCAAATAATTCATTATAGCACAATTTCAATTACTGTATCGTTTCATATATTTAAGCAGTTGTGCTTATTCTAGGCTCACTTCTTTTTTTTATTGGATATTTTCTTTATTTACATTTCAAATGTTGCACCCCTTCCAGGTTCCCCCCTCCTGAAAACTCCCATCCCATCTTCCCCTGCTTCTATGAGGGTATTCCTCCACCCACCTACCCACCCACTCCTGTCTTCCCACCCTCAATTCTCCTACACTGGGGCCTTCATAGGACCAAGGATCTCTCGGCCCATTGATGCCTGACAAGGACATCCTCTGCTACATATGCAACTGGAGCAATGGGTCCTTCCATGTGTACTCCTTGGTTGGTTGATATTGTTGTTCTTCCTATGGGATTGCAAACCCTTTCAGCTCCTTTGGTCCTTTCTCTAACTCCTCCATTGGGGACCCCACACTCAGTCCAATGGTTGACTGCAAGCATTTACCTCTGTATTTGTAAGGCTGTAGCAGGGCCTCTCAGGAGACAGCTTTATCAGGCTCCTTTTAACAAGTATTTCTTGGCATCCACAATAGTGTTGGGTTTTGGTGACTGTATATGGGATGAATCCCCAGGCAGGACAGTCTCTAGATGGCCTTTTCTTCGGTCTCTGCTCCACACTTTGTCTCCATATTTGCTGGCTCACTTCTTAAATGTGACTTTTCTGTTTATTTTATGATGTACTTTGATCA
>JADRCD010224311.1:54531-70184 GCA_019843815.1 Montemys delectorum | reverse complement strand
CCCCCCCCCAAAGGAAGTTGAGAGGGATTTTTTTTCAGGACACAGAACTGGATGTCAGTGGCTAAAAGGTCGATATTTTCCCTTAACACCCTTCTCAATGACTTAATCATATTCCGTTTGCACAGAAAACTTCCCAAGAATAAAGTCTAGAGAATTAAGAGAATGGGTAAATGGGAAGGGATGTTTGGCCTGAAGCTGACCTTATCCGAGGTTTTCTCCACGTAGCAGGGGTCCTGAGGGGCAGCCAGCAAGGGGACAAAGCCAGAGAGAAGCCGATCCTCTTCCAGGATAAGCAAGGTGAGGTCATCATCTGGGTCCTTGTACAGTGGCACCTCAGACTGATTCACTGCAGTCAGTATGTTACAGAAATCAGCTAATGTTGACCACACATCCACAGCAACCCTGTGAGAAACAAGACAAGAAAAGAAGAATGGCTCTAAAGAGGTCGGTCAAAAGTGTTCTTCCTGCTTTGGGAATGGAAAGGTACTCGCAACAAAAGCTGTAAGGCTGGCTGGCAGCTGCCAAGAAATGTAATAAAAAATGCAATATGAAGTTGTGCCCATAGCTACCATCTGTGTGTGTGTTCTCTATGTAAAGGTGAAATTGATCAGGGGACTTTTAATCCTAACCAGAGAGAATGAATTTTGAGAACCAGTTGTCTAGTGCTGGTCCTGTCACCTTTCCAGAGAGTGTGGTGAGACACTTTAAACAGTCTAGATACCTAGTGCCTATGGCAGCTCTCAGAAGTCCCTGCTCTGACATAGTATAGTATATGCCACACAGACAGAAACTGGGCACTAGCCTCTCGCTTCAGCCACAGCTACACAGGGAGCAGTCACACTGTGTAGTCACGTAGGCTTCCCTCTTAGAAATACTTTATAAAGTAATTCTCTATACGTAAGCAGTAAAGTGAATACATGTCCAAGAAAATCCCCCTTCCTGTCTTGCCAAAGTCTGCTCTGGAAAGGAAAGATTCTTGTTCATTTCAATGCTATCTTGGCTGTCCCACGCCTTCTTCCTTCTCTCACTTGTACATTAGACACAGGATGACTAACCATCCTGGGACTGTCCAAGTTTTAGCACTAAAACTTTCACATCTCTTAAGTCCCCTAGTCCAACACAAATCAGGATGCTTGGTCACCCTAGTCCCACATCACCAGGTTCTGACTGAACCTGAGAAGAAACACTAAAACTACAAGATCTATTTCTTTCTACTTAAAACTCCAAGGTAGAATTATAGAAAGAAGGTTCATTTAGTTCATACTGTCACCTAGTGTGGCTCAGATTGTTTGGTGGGCACTAAACATCTCCTAAACTTTGCCTGCCTAGGTAAACCTCAATTGTAGTTGTATACAATGCTTGCCAAGTTTACTGACTTGATTTTCTCCTCCAGAAAAGCTTCTAACTCAGGAGATGGAATAGGAGGTACCTATTCTCTAGATGCTAAGATGCTAGAAATGTTATAAAAACAAAACAAAACAAAACAAAACAAAACAAAACAAAAAGAAAACTCCACAGGAGAGACTGAGTACGAAGAAGCACTGTGCCAATAAGTTCAAAGAGCCCCCTGAAATCTCCCAGGGGTATTGTCCATGAGCCTACAGGGTAGGGTGACACCTAAGCCATTCAACCCCCAACTCCCATTCCAAGATGACAGGAAAGAGGGCATTCCAGGAATTGCCACTGAGAGTGAGGACAGACTAGGGGAGGGATGGGGACTCCCTCACCAGCTCCAGGTGGAAGGAGGCTGAGGGGGTTTATTTACTGAAATCACTACACTAGGAAAAGGCAATGAAATGAAACATCTTGTTTTCAAGAGCGTCCTGGGAACCAGGCGGAACATAGTCCCATTAATCACACAACGACACATAATCAGCACACATGTACTGCAGAACCAAGTCACTTCCCAGGCTTTTCCTACCAAGAAGAACACATTTGAGAAGAATCACTGGAGGGATGTGAGTTTTCCAAAGCCCTGTGCATGGACACCAACAAGTAGACTCATTCACAAAGCTCCATCTTTTGGCTCAGCTGAGTTTGGCTGTCAGAAATGTTTAAATATGGAAAAAAATAAACAGTTGCAACACGTTTCTGTGCAGAAATCTGCCTGGGCTCCTCTGTGATGTAATGGGAAACGCGGCACTCAGGCTACCAGCTGTAGAATAAACAGAACTTTGAGGGTTAAAAGGAACTGAACTTTCCACGACCCCATCTGCAGAGAAGAAAATAATAAGAGGAATGATGCACTGCCCCACAGCTCTGATAGTTTATCCTCCGGTCCGGCTGCAGAGACAAGCACCGGATGTGATAGGGCTGCTCAGGGCTGCCTCTGAGGTTAGTGCTGCCCATGGGAGACACACAGGGAGGCTCTTCCAGTTCCCGGCTTCCTCCCCCAGTGCCCTGCTGGCCACTTGAGCCCACTGCCTGAGTCTGATCCCACAGCATGGTGAGCTTTGGCCAACAGGCACTGCTTGGCTGCAGAGCAGCAATTTGGAAAATAAACAGGAAAAACGCCAGTGAGAAGGAAGAAGGTGAAAAGTCTCCCATCTGAATTCTTGGCTTGGAGGTCATGGTTGGTGCTAAACAGGTCAAGGCTGCTTGAGGACATAGTTAGGGATGAGGGTGTGGGCAGCAGTATCCCCAGCCAGAGAGAGGCGGCAGAAAATCACCCACAGTTTCCTCAGTGGGAGGCCCCACATCCCTCTCATCCTCCCACCCTTACCATCTTGGATCCAAGAAGAAGAAATATGTGGTACCATGTGGTTCTCATTACCATGCTCTCCTGTCCCCTAAGGCTCAGATAAACCAAACTGACTCCTCCCAGAGCCTGCTGCGCATCACTAGGGACTCCTGCCCACCTTTATCTTTTGCCCATTACCACCCACCTTGTGCCATAACCTTATGACACACTGCAGTGATAAGGTAGATGAGAGTTCTTACCCTGTTGATTCTGTAAGACAGGAGCTGGGGCCAAAAGACATAGGAAGTGCCCTGAGTTCCCAAGTCAGAAATATAAATAAAAGCAGCCCAAGGGTCAAGCTAGACTGATCAGAATCCAGGAGATATGAAAAGTGCCTGATCTTGTTGGTACTCATGGGCCAACCTGTGACAAAGGTGCAAGAAATAAGAATCAAGAAACTGCCGGGTAGTGGTGGTGCACACCCTTAATCCCAGCACTTGGGAGGCTGAGGCAGGCAGATTTCTGAGTTCAAGGCCAGCCTGGTCTACAGAGTGAGTTCCAGGACAGCCAGGACTATACAGAGAAACCCTGTCTTGAAAAACCAAAAAAAGAATAAAAGAAAAAAAAAAAAACCAAAGACTCAAGAAACTAACAACAAGAACAACAACAACGAGGAGAAGTTCTCCAAAAACCCAGTTTCCTGTTTAAGTAGAAGGGGGACATCTTGAATTTTTTCCCCATGTTTCTTTCTTATCCCATTGAGAAGTGTCACTACCATCACCTCAGAGCAGCCCTTGAACCCCAAGAAGTCAAGGTTGATGGAAGGGCACAAAGTAACATCCTTATGGCTAGGAAGAGCTTGAAGACACCTGAGGACAAGCCCCTCTGCCACCCATTCCTACCTAGCTTTTTGCTGAGGAGATTGAAGGTTATAGGTAGGTAGGAGAGTGTGAAGAGTCTCACTCTGTAGTCCAGGCTGGCTTGGAACCCACCAAGTAGCTCTAACTGGCTTCAAAGCCTCAGTGATCCTGACTGCTGGGATCACAGGTATATGGTCCTATGTTTGGCTCAGACAAATCCTTCTGGCTTCTTCTGGTTCAACTTGTATTTGGGGAATGTACCAGAGCCTACAAAATCCCACTAAAGTTAGGGTACACTCTTCACCAGGCAGACACAAATCGGGCAGAGAATATGAAACTGTATTCAATAAACCCATTTATGACTCCCAGAATGGTGGCAATGGAGTCTCTCAGAAGCTGGGGTGTGATTAGTGTTCAGGGATCAACAGTTGCAAAGTGACCCACTAGCCCAACCTCAAAGAACACACCACACACCAGGAAAACAGATCTCTGGCTGTAGTCTGAATGCCAGATCCTAGCCTGAGACAGACCAGCAATGACTAGTTAGAGGTATGCACTTAGTACCAAGGTTCACTACAGACATGCATTCACTTACTCCACCAGCAAGGGGGAAAAAAAAAGAGTTAATTTACTTTTTATTGCCTCAGAATTCCAAGGTTTAATGTAGCTGTCAGTTTGAGTGCAGTGCAGCTGCTGGCCGATACAATGCAGCCCAGGCCAGCCCAGGTGACTGGGGAAACACATTTCACCGAAATGAACCAACACACACTCTTGGCTGGTTGTTTGGAGGATATTGACTTGGGGAATCAGATTAACCCTTCAGGCTAGGGTTAGTTCTGCAAAGAGCATTAGAAAGCTCTTCAGTCCAGGGAATTGAGAACCTTGCTCTCTGGTGAGCCCACAGTTTTTTGTGTTTCTGTAGTTCTCACAGGCGATGGTATACAACTATGTGCCCTGCAAGACTGAGGTGTGGAACATATGAGGCATAGCATATGGCCATCATTTCCTCGTCTGAAATGTGGAAAGAGAGCCAGGTCTGCTATCTTCGAGGGAAAGTCAGGTAGAACTGTTCCCAGAGCTCCAACAGACAGGACTAAGGAAGGGGAACAGGTTGGAATGGTCTGACCAGGGCTCAGTCTGTCTTTCTAGAAAGACCAAGGAAGACTAAGCATTCACACACTTCTTCATATTTTTACTGGGGGAATAGGCTGACTAGTGATTAATATCAAGTACAATGACCCCATGTTACAAGCCTGCAGGGGCCTGTGGAGGTGGCCATTTCCTGTGTAATACCAGCTTGTTTAAACACTAACATTCAAACTCCACAGCTGCAGAACAAACCCGGAAAGAGGTAAGTGAGAAGAAGCCCTGCATTGTGTTGCAGAGCTATGGAAGATCAGAGAGGTAGTGCAGATGGGAAACAAGTTGGGTTTTGGGTTCCTGAGGTGAAGAAATCTGGAAACAGCCAAGGTGGTATAGAAAGTAGGTACAAGGAAGCTAGAAGCCCACTGAGCACAAACTCACGGGAAAGGCAAAAAACTATCAAGCAAATGTTCAATGACACACATTATCTGCTTTTAGAAATGTATTTCCCTTTGGGAGCCCAACTCTCTGAATCAACAGACAACATTAAGTCCCTGGTTGCCCTGGAACACTTCTTACTTAACTGCAGAAAAATGGCAGGGTATAAGCAGCTAGTTGCAGAAATGGATCTAAACCTAACAAGTCTAGTGGTGCTACAAGAATAGTATTTGGGCATAAGATGTTAGTTCAAGGGCTGGTAAGATGGCTCAGCGTGTAAGAGCACTGATTGCTCTTCCAGAGGTCCTGAGTTCAAATCCCAGCAACCACATGGTGGCTCACAACCACCCATAATAAGATCTGACACCCTCTTCTGGGGTGTCTGAAGACAGCTACAGTGTACTTATGTATAATAATAAATGAATCTTAAAAAAAAAAAAGAATGTTCGTTCAAAAGCCTGTTTGCAATGGGATAAGCTACATAGTTCTGGGACTTCAATGCTAGGAACTATAGTAGGCTGTAAGGGTAGAGATGCAGCTCTCTCACTGAGATACAGGAACTATAAAATCTGTGTTTTAGATGCTGCCACAATACAAAGAAATCACTATTCTAGGAGTAAGACAAGCATCAAGATAACTTGCTTCACAAATAAGAGATGCCTACTAGGTAACCTAGCTGAAGATTATCCCTTCAACAATCATAGTTCATATAAAAGCAAGTCAACTGGGTCCTTTGAGAAAGTACTCGGCCCAATCAGTTCTGTCTAGCAGAGCAAATCAGATTCTGAAGCTGTACTATAGCAAGGACATAAGCTTCTCCATGTTGCTAGGCAGTGTAGCGAGAGTCCTACAGTCAGTAACAGATCACTGTAATCTCTTTGTAGGATTCATCAGGTACCAAAGTGTTTCTCCTATGCCGTCTCCCCAAACTCATTCTAGGTCATAGCCTTATTTGACTTCAGTTCTCTTAAGTCATTCTCGAATGTATAGCCTCTGTAACATCACTATGGTGTGTTAAGCCCATCAGCATTGGGTTTGGGAAAAATAGCCCCTAGGGGATTCTGACATCTCCATGGCCTGAGCAGAGGAGCCCTTAGCGGCCTCACTGGTGCGGATTCTCACGGTTCCTGCCTCTTCAAACTTTTAGCTCTAAGCACTCCAACACGTCTTCTCAGTTTAGCATATTCTGGACCCAAATAACCTTAGCCCAGTGCTGGAAAGTCTCTCCCTGGGGTCAGCTGCTGTACCCTGAAAGGTCAGAATAAAGCCTTAGACCAACACCCCTTTCTTTCACAAGGAGTCCTGTGGGAGAAGTGGGGAGAAGACAGAGGCTCCTGCTATGGGAGAGATCATGTGTGCCCCATGCTCAGCACTTGGAGGAAGAGGAACCCCTTGGTGCCAGGCTGCAGTGCTGACGCCCAAAGTGGAGCCAGGGAGACTGGGTGGGGAGCCAGGGTAGCAAAGGGGCTTCCCACAGTCACCAGCACTTCCTTCAGGGAGGTGCTGATGGACTATTACTTAGTGACCTCCTAAAATGCTCTTTGGGAAGACATATTAAGCGTTCTTGAAAGACTGCCGATTAGATTTGGGATTAGTTCTCATTCAGAGTTGCCTATGAAGGTGCATGAACTAGCTGTTTCTTTAACTGAAGAATTCCTATCTCAGCTACAAGGCCAACATATGTGAGCTCCCTGAGGACACGCCCCTTTTCTCTCAGATGAGGGAGCCTCGGAAGGCTCCATAGAAGTTTTTTCAAGTATGATCTACAGGCTATATAGGAGATGCAATGGAAAAGCAGCAAGTCCAGGAATTTCTAGATTTAAAAAAAAAAAAAAAAAACAACAACAAAAAAAAAAAACAACCCAGTACTCCAATCCAACAGTGTGATAAATGCATCCGAGCTACAATTAGGAAGATATATAGCGTCAGAATGCGAAGGTCTGGGCAGCCTGGTGAAACGCGGGCTCTCCAGAGCCCCAGCTATGTTTCCCATTATGTAACCCTGGTCATGGGCAGACAGCCAGACTCCAAATGAAAAAGAGACTCTGGCTTGGCACTGGTTCTATTTTCCTATCCTCATTCGGGGTCAGCACAGTGTCATACAGCTGCAGAGAAAGCTCTGGGGATTAAACCTGGGAAAGCCTCCAAGACCAGGACCTGGGTTCAAGTACCAGCTGAAAGCAATAAACCAACTGCCACAGCTGGGCTAGGTTTGGATGTTCTCAGAGTCCCCTGACTCTTTCACTTACTGAGAACTAGAGATCAAGATGAGGGAAGATTTGGCTTCGGCAGAGACTGTGAAATGAGGTAGGTTGTCCCACTGCCCTGGCTCTGCCCAAGGTCCTGGGATACAAGGAGTTCCTATGTCTGGGTCCATGGAAGACTGCTGTTCAGCTTGTCTTCCATTGGCTGACATTAACACCTTTCCTCATGGTCACTTGGAGAAGTAGAAAGCAGCTGCTTGCTTTTCTTGCCTCAAAGAGCCCTGGTGTAGAAGAGCTAAGAAATTGTGCCAGTTGACAGTCACATAGGTGGTCCCTCCAAACACAGAAGTCTGTTCTAAAATGACCAAAACTCTCTATACTGTCTTTTACAGTGGACAAGGAAGCCACCTGCCATAGCCCACTACAATCTCCTGGGACAAGAAGCCATTCTATCATATCTCCTAACTGAGCCAAGTGAAGTCTCCTTACCTACATGCTGACTCCAGATCCACTAAATGCCACTGTGGGGGAAGGAACAAAGAGCTCTGCAAACCTTCCCTTGTCAGCTCTTCAGGAGTAATGAGATCCTGTCACCATCATCATAAGTGGTCCATATGTGCCTACCTAAGAATAGCAGATCTGACTAGAAAGAATAAGAACACAGGCAAAGAGGAGAGAACCAAGAAAACTAATGGTGAACTTTGGAATCCCTCAGGACAGTGAAGGATTATGTGCCATGAGTCTCTAGCCATCCAAGGAGAGAAGGCACAAATGAAGGGGTCAGGATGAAGTAAGGGTCCAACAGGTCAGAGGGATCATCTAGAAGTGCATTTCCTAGAGGGAATGCAAGAGAAAAGTATAGATTATCTAGCCATCTTATCTTAAGATTAGAGAAGAAATGCAGGCAAGGACCAATGAAAGCACAAAAAGGGGCAGGCAGTAAGTGGAAGCTATTTCCTTCTTACTCCCTGGAGAGCATCCCTAAATCTTTCAAAATGAAGATCTGCATGAAGGAACTTTCTAGTGTCAGGGGTGTTATGGTTCTGACCTCTATAGAACTATCTAGGGTATGTCATTCCCTATGGCCTCAAAAGACGACGTCATAAAAGCCATGTCTGGTGACTCACACCTTTAATACCAGTACTTCAAGGTTAGGCAGGATTGCCACAAATCTGAAGCCAGCCTGGACTACAAAGTGAGTTTCAGGTCACCTAGGTTATAGAGCAAAACCTTGTTTCACTAACCAAAGGTGTCCACAGATTGGATGGATGACTATAAGACACAAGTTTAAAAGGGACAGAACCACCAAAGCTCGACAATGATCTCATGCATGGTATTTAGTGGGAGTTCCCAGGTAGCCAGTTATAGGAAAAAATTAGAAAAGAGGAAAAGTAAAACTCTGAATCCACCTTTCTAATGCTCAAATCTTAAAGCTAGAAAATGGAGCTACCCCCAGTGTTAGTCATGCAAGGTTTGCTCTGCTGAACTTAGTCCTTATATGACCATGCCTTGGGGTCAGGCCCAAGGCAAGCAATTGCTGCTTGACACTTAAAACTTGCATTCTGGAGACAGTCAGCTGCTGATCATGAAGAGGGGTAGGGGAGGGAGGGGAGGGGAAAAGAGAGAAGGGGAGGTGATAGGAAAGGAAGAGGAAGAAGGGAGAAACCAAGAACAAGGGAACCTAAATCCTGACCACACTGACATATCTCCTGCATAGACTCACAAGAGTGAATGTCTTAAGCTACAAAAACTTCTTTACCGGGAAGGCAAATTCAATATAGTAATGAGTCAGATTTGGTTTTTCTCCTGTGAAGAAGTCTGAATAAATGAAGCAAGTAGGATTCATGTGTCCCAAGCCCTTCTAGTTCTACTGGAGATGGCTTGGACCAAGCGTCCAGTTACAGATTGAGTCCTTGTCAAACAATAGGCACACAGTAAGCTCCAACATCCAAAGGGGAAACAGGCTCAGCACCAAGCAAATAAAGTCCAGTATTTCCTGTATAAGCTCTGCATTTCCAAAGCCAAACAAAAGCCAAAGGGAGGAGGAGGTGAGGAAGAGGCAGTGAGGAGGAGGAGGAGGAGGGGAGAAGAGCTACAGAAGGATTAACAACCAGGATGGGTGGACCAGAGCTAAGGGACCTATGGATGTAGGCTGAGGTGACCCAGAAAGACTCAAGCTCCAAGGACAGATGGTCTGCTTCCCTGTCCCTGACAGAAGAAAAGACTACTCAAGGGCCCTTTGCACATCAGAAGCAGTGGTGTAGATACTTAGAAAGCTGTCTTTTCCTAGCTATTTTCTCCCCAAATTGCAAATTGCTTTGCCCGCATTACAGATTAATAGCCTAAAAATTTGAGACTGTACATACTAACTCTTCAGGGATCACTGCTGGGAAACAGCTGCCCCTGGCCAGCAGGTCTGTTAGCTTTTTTGTAAGGCTCCAGCTGCCCAACTCAGGGTTCAACCCTGCTCATGAGACTTCCAGTCTGGAACACATTTTGGAAAACTAGGAAGGCTCACAGGAAGTATGTGAGCTGTCTGATGCTGGGAGCACTGTCCATATAGTTACAAAGCTGGAGCTGGGGAGGAACCAGAGAAAGCGGGAGTCCAGGGGTGCCTCTTGGGGTGAGGTACAAGGAAACAATTTAGAAGGAAAGTAGGCGAAGAGTCAAGACTGCACAGCCCACACAGAGAGCTCAGTAACTACTGACCAGAAATTTCTGCTGCAGCCTTTCCTCTGTGGGTCATCCATGAGTCTAGGAGATATACATGCCTGGCAGCCAACCCAGACAAACTCTCCTCCTCATTTCCCAGCAGCAGCCAAGGTGTCCACACTCTACCCTCTAGTGTTTGCTTCTACCAAAGAGCCCTGGACATGAGTGATGAAATACTAGGTACCTACGCCCGATCCAAAACACAAACCACACAGCTACATAGCCTGCAGAGCGTAAAGCAGTGTTCACTGCATACATCTAAGGGAAGAGAAAAGTCAGAGACTGAGTGGTGGGTAGATCAGAGAGAAAAATTAATGACATAAATCCAGAGATAGTGGGAAAGAAGAAGGAAAAGACAAAGAAGAAGGGGGGAGGGCAGAGAGAGAATTAATAGAGATGATGCCTACCTGCAGATATGACCGTGCTAATATGAAATAAAAGAATGAGAGATGGAGGGTAAGGTCTTCTTTGTAAAGGGCTGTGGAGTCAGTGATTTTGGCTTTGTGGGCTGTACAGTCTCTGTGGCAAACACTCAGCTCTGTTGCTGTTATATTAAAAAAAGCAGCCATAGATCAAAAATAAACAAGCCTGGCTGTGCTTTCCCACAACATTACTGAAATCTGACTTACATGTAATTTTCTTAAGTTTGAATTAGTAGTCTTGTGATTTTTTTTTCAAACCATTTAAAATGTATATCATTCTTGGGAGTTAGGGCAGTTTGTCTCCCTAATAAAGGGAGACAAGAAAGGCAAGTAGAAACAAGCCGAGACAAGCCAAGACATACAGGAAGACACAGACAAATCCTCATACAAAGAATCCTCATCCAACAGAGACATTTATACTAGCACACAAAAACAATCAAATCGACAAACATATTACATCAAACAGTAAGTGCTCAGCTACTAAGCCCTCATCTTTCCAACACCTGAATTTGTTTGTGAAAGCACTTACTGTTTGTGCAGAAGACATGGGTTCAATTTCCAATGCCCCGCATGGCAGTTCACAACTGTCCACAACTACAATTCTAGAAGATCCAATCCCCTCTTCTAACCTCTATAGGTACCAAGCATATATGTGGTGCATAGATATACATGTGAGCAAAACATTCACACACACAGAAAAATAAACAAATGTATGAATAAATAAATCTAAAAAGGAAAAAAAAAAGGTATTGCCATAGATCCAGATACCAGAATAGACTGCTATGAGGATGGACGTATGAACCCAAACACAAACTTAAGGACATAAAAACCTTAAGGAGATGCAAACAGGCATAGGCTCAGACAAAAACATATCCTATAGATATAAAATATTGAGCCACAGACTGATACACACAGACACATAAGCAGCCGCTGATATATACTGAATTGCCCTTAGACAGACAACCACACAGAAATAAAACCACAGAACTTTATACTTGGTACAGATAGACACTAAGACACGCAGTTCCACAGACACACAAGGACAAATAGTACTCTGACCGGCAGAGCTAGGAGACAGAATTCAAACACAGGTTATATAAAACTCTGGAAGTGGGGCTGGAGAGATGGCTCAGTGGTTAAGAGCACCGATTGCTCTTCCAGAGGTCCTGAGTTCAAATTCTAGCAACCACATGGTGGCTCACAACCATCTGTAATTAGATCTGACGCCGTCTTCTGGTGTGTCTGAAGACATCTACAGTGTACTTATAACAAACAAACAAACAAACAAGCAAACTCTGGATGTAATTTATGGCAACAAATCATAAATATTAAAATTGTTACAATGGCAAATTCCATGATATGTTTTACTATTATTCTGAAACAACAATAAACCCCACAAAATTGCTGCCCTACAAGTACATAGATCTATATAGACCACCTATGCAAAATCACATATCCTCAGACCAATACACCTCACCCCAAAAGATATCCTGAGAGACACTACACAGAGGGCAAGGTTAGAAGATAGGGAATGAGCGAACTGAAAAGGAAGAAAGACATGTACCAACTCATCCCCAGCACACATTAAGTGCCATAAGCAAAGATGAAAAACACTAAGTACAGAAGGTAACAAACAGAAGTGAGATCAGTTAACAAAGAAAAACTGAAGTGTAGACAGAGAGGTGAAATCTCACACACGTCAGCAATATGAACATCAACAAAATGAACAGGATGAAGTGAGGTGAGAAAGTAAGAACAAGGACAAACAAAAGACACAGCCATAGAGCAAGAGAAAAGGGGAGAGGCTAAGGTATAGGAAAGGACTAGACAACAGGCCAAAATGACCTACAACATCAGGGACAAGACAGGTGATAAAAGGAATGGAAAAGTCAAGCTTCAGATGAAGATGAAAGAAGGAAGCTGTAATGTGAAAAGGAAGCAGACAGTGACTTGGGACTAGGCATGGAAGGGTGTGTGGTGGTGGTGGTGGGGTGGTAGGAACACTACAAACCACTGTCACAGTGTGGAAGAACAGGCAAGCCAACTTACTGCAAGGGAAGATCCAAAGACGTGGGTGGAGGATTCCAGGTGTCTGGATAGCCAAGCATCCAATCTGACCAGACTTTCACACTGGGGAGCAGCTCCTTCAGGTCCGTGACGAAGGAAGATACCTTGATGTCACCTTGGTCTTCTTGGTCCTCAGGAGAGGACAGCTGAGCTGCAGAGGCAAAGTGTGAGAACTGGGCCTATGTGTGCTGAGTGAAGCCTAGCATGCTGGGACAGCAGCAAACTCTTAGCAGAGAAAGAGAAAGTTCATAGGAGAGTGGGACTTCACAGAGAGGACATGCACCAGCACCCCAGGGACTCTGACAGTAGGACAGAGAGAGAACCAGTAAACTGGCTATCTCCTGGAGACACGGCTTCTGCTTCACCTGGGGTCCAGCACCAGTCTCCACTCTGGCCTCCAGCTCACTGTTTTAGAATCCATTTAGCACAATGCCAAGATGGCATCAGAGTTCCTGCCACAACTGCAACACTTGAACTTAATCAGAAGGAAACATCAGAAAAAAACAAATTGTGGAACATTCTACAAAATAAAAGGCTTGTATTTCAATAATGTCAAAGTTATGAAGGACAAAGGGAGATAGGTTGAAGGAGACTAAAGAGATTTAAATGCAGTGTGTGATCCTGGATTAGAGCCTAAGGTAGAATCCTCCACCCCCCGACCCTGCAGCCGAGAGAGTACTGTCAGAATTGGGCATGGGAGCACATGTCTGTGATTCTAGTATTCAGGAGGCTGAGCCAGGAGAATTTTGAGCCTGAAGTCAGACTGGGCTACAGAGTGACTTTAAATGCCTCTTTCTCAACAAAGAAGATTATCGGGAAAATAAGTACAAATTGAATAATATATATTATTGCTTAATGTATTCAATATATATTAATCGCTTATATATTACAATACATATTGCTTAATATATTCAAATAATAATATATATTCAATAACAGTACTATATTAACACTGATTTTCTATTTTTGTTTTTTAAATTGATTTTATTTTTAATTATGTGCACTTGTGCGTATCTATATGTGGACATCCACACATGAGTGCAGGTGCCCTTGGAAGCCAGGAGGACATCTGGATGCCCTGGAGCTGGAGTTACAGGCAGTTGTGAACAATGTGAGTGCTGGGACTAAAACTTAGGTTCTCTGCTTTGAGAGTAATATGTGCTCTTAGCCACTGAGCCATTGCTCTAGCCCCGAGTCCCTGATTTTGTCAACTGTTCTTATTTGCTTATTTGTTTATTACCAGATTCTGGTAACTGTTAAGATATTATCCTTGGTGTGAAGAAATACAAAGTCAAATATTTAGAGCCAAAGGGCCATCATGCTTACAGCTTAAGATCAAATGGTTCAGAACAAAAACAATAAGCGTGCATGTGCATGTTTAAAGACACAGTAAAATATTAACTATCTGGGAATCTAGAAAAAGCATATATAAAAGTGCTTTGCATTATCCATTTAAATTTTATTATTACTGTGTGTGTGTGTGTGTGTGTGTGTGCGTGTGTGCCCTACCAAGCCATATCGTTAACCCTATTTTTGTTTTTTGAGGGTATCATGTAGTCCAGTCTGACCTCAAACTCCCTCTCTATATAGCCAAGAGTGACGCAGAATTCTTGAGCATTCCCACGTCACTGGGTTTATGGTCATAAGCTACTAAACTCAACTGTTTTGTAAATGTGAAATTGTTTCAAAATAAATTGTTCCTACTTTTGAATAAAAGGCAACTCTAGAAGCAGGAGGCATTCACAACACTGCATAATGGGACAACAGAGGGGGGAGTCTTGCTGCTTGCCAATACCGATATAGAAACCAAGAGGAAGTTATGATCTTACTTGGCTACAATGATCTAAGGTAGAATTCTAGGGTAAAATATAAAGGATCTGGCATAATACCTCAAGGCAAGAGCTAGTAGCACCTGCTTAGTTCAGTGAGCTCAAGATAGCTAGCCCACGGTGGGTATAGTAGCTAGCACATACCAAAAAGACAGAAATATAAAAGCATAAAAACATAAAATTATGAAAACATAAAGAAACTTGTTTGGGCCGGGCAGTGGTGGCACACGCCTTTAATCCCAGCACTTGGGAGGCAGAGGCAGGCATATTTCTGAGTTCAAGGCCAGCCTGGTCTACAGAGTGAGTTCCAGGACAGCCAGAGCTGTACAGAGAAACCCTGTCTTGAAAAACCAAAAGAAAAAAAAAAAAAAAAAGGAAAATGAAAGGGAAGACTCACAAGTAGTCTTCAGATCTTTTTTATTTGTTTTTACATGTAATGTGTGTAGGTGCTTTTCCTGCATATATATCTGCCCCACTTGTACTCCTGATCTTCAGAGGGCAGAAGACAGCATCAGATGCCCTGCAATTCGAGTTACTGATGGTTGTTAGCTAACATGTGGGTGTTGAGAATCAAATCTGGGCCCTCTGAAAGAGCAACCAGTGTTCTTAACCACAGAGCCATTTCTCCAGTCCCTCTTCAGGTCTTTTTAAAGATAAAAGAACACATAAAAATCCAGGTGTGGTAGTGTATGCCTTTAATTCCAGCACCAGGGAAGCAGAGGCAGACAGATCTGTGAGTCTGAGGCCAACCTGGTCTATATAGAAAGTTCCAGTTCAACAAGGATTACATATTAAGAGAGACCCTGCCTATAAATGAATGAATGAATAAACGAATGAATGAAAACAAAGCCAATAAACAAAGATCTCACATAATAGTCTACAGGCAGGATGAAATTCCTAACTACTAAAGTAAAAAAGGGAAGGAAGAGAGCCATAAAGAAAGGGCCTGACAGGCTATCAAGACTATAGGCATAGATGGGCTGCTTAAATTAACAAAGGGGAGAAGGACATGCTGGAAGGAAAAAGACCAGAGAGCTGGGAGAAGACTGAGCACCAGCACTCTAAGTTTCATCTGGACAGGGCTGGACAACTGGAAAACCAAGTGGCCTGGAGTCCTACTGATTACCTTTGGCAGAGTCCTTAAGTAGGCATGTGCAGCGCTGGACCAGTAGAGAAAACATAGCCAAGCCCAAGGATGCAGCTTGTTCCTGGATCACAGAACGACACTCCTCTGAGAAGCAGTCTGCAAAGAAGCAAAAGGAAACGCCATCACACTCTAGAGGCCAAGTGCTACTCTGCTGTCCTATGGAAGGCTCCCTGACCACAGTGCTCTGCTGTCCTATGGAGGGCTCCCTGAC
>JADRCD010224311.1:0-54521 GCA_019843815.1 Montemys delectorum | reverse complement strand
CTCCCTGACCACAGTGCTCTGCTGTCCTATGGAGGGCTCCCTGACCAGTGCTCCACTTTCTTTGCTTTCTCTAAAATGACAGGTGGTGGTAGTAAGCTCTCTTGAAGGAGATTTATATGACTTTCTATTATATACGTAGCACTTGCCAGCAGGCCCTGCACACAGAAGAGTGCCTGGTAACATTACAAGATCCCCTATGTAAGACTTTTAACATTTTAATTTACTGTTTTTAATTTAAAAATGTACCACTCACCAGGCAGTGGTGGCGCACGCCTTTAGTCCCAGCACCTGGGAGGCAGAGGCAGGCAGATTTCTGAGTTCGAAGCCAACCTGGTCTACAGAGTGAGTTCCAGGACATCCAGGGCTATACAGAGAAACCTTGTCTCGAAAAACCAAAAAAAGAAAATAATAATAATAATAATAAAAAAATAAAAAATGTATCACTCATTACATAAACTTAAAAATTAACACAATTCGGGCTGGCGAGATGGCTCAGTAGGTATTACACCGGAGTGAGCGGGGCTGGCAGAGGTCCTGAGTTCAATTCCCAGCAGCCATACATATGATGGCTCACAGCCATCTGTACTGCTACAGTGTACTCACTCATACACACACAAAAAAATAAATAAATAGGGCTGGTGAGATGGCTTAGCAGGTAAGAGCACCGACTGTTCTTCTGAAGGTCGTGAGTTCAAATCCCAGCAACCACATGGTGGCTCACAACCACCCATGGTGAAATCTGACTCCCTCTTTGGTTGTGTCTGAAGACAGCTATAGTGTATTCATTTATAATAATACATAAATCTTTAAAAAAATAAATAAAAATAAAATAAATCTTAAAAAAATTAACACAATTCAATTTTAGGCTCTTCTTTATAATATATATATATATATAAAATTTAATTTTATATATAATGGTGTGATAGTGTCAGATACTTCAGAACTAGACAGTTATAGACAGTTGTGAACTGCCAAGTGGGGGCTGGGAATTGAACTCAGGTCCTTGGAAGAGCAGCTAGTGCTCTTAACCACTGAGCTACCTCTCCAACTCCTAGGTTCTTCTTGAGTACACAGTGTGAGAAATTTCTAACAAAGAGAGTGTATGTAAGAAGGCAATAACACAAAGTCACTATCTTTTCTAGAATGCTCAAGGTTAGATCATTGAAAAAAGGTGAAATCTTACATAACTAACTCAATTGTATCTTGTTTTAAATTTTATCTTTAAAAATACTTTAATTCATCGATAATTTTATACAGGTACATAATGTAGTTTGAGTATATTCACTCTTTTTAACCCTCTCTTATGCCTCACCAATCCCTCTGAACCCCTTGTAGTTCCCAGTAAGTCCCCTTCTTATTTTCATATCCTTTATTTTTAATTTTTCTTTGCTTTAAATATTTCTTTTTATTTTATGTATGCTTCGTTTGCATGTGAATGTGTAGACGATGTGCATGAGTAGGGTTTGGGGATACTGTGAGCCTCCATGTAGGTACTGAGACCTCAAACCTAGGCTCCAGCCCCTTTCGTTTCTTTAAAAAACATTATTTACTCTTTGGTAACTTCATATATGAATGCATTTAGATCATATGTACCTTTCCACTCCATCCTCTTTTTTTTTTTTTCCAGTAACCCGCCAAGATTAATTAAAGTTGCTAGTGTGAGCATGGGTATAGGTTATTATTTAGTGGAGCATAAGCAATTCATCATAGGTTATACCACTGATGAAAGACGATTCCTCCCCCACCTGTATAAATTCTTCATCACATCCCTTCCCTAAGCCCCATTACCTCAAAGTGCACAAAATAAGCTGGAGTTATAGAGCTCTGCTTTAGTTAGCTATTGATAATGTAAAGCTACAGTACCAAAACCTGATTTCATTAGCAGGAACACAGTCAACAACAGATTTACAACTTATCTTCTTAGATCACCAACTTTGGTTTCAGGCCTTAGCCCTCTATATTCCTCATCCTAAGACAGCACACATGAGACACAAACACACATTAACTTATTTTTGCTGAATGAATTACTTTTGTCGAAAACAATGCTTATTACACAATGTACTAGATCAGTGCTAGTCTCCCCCCACCCCATCCACCTGGGTTTAAAAAGAGTAAATCTGGCTTCTAATGCCAGCACCCTGGTTTCTCACTCTTAACATCCTGGCTTTAACTTCCTCCTAGTTTTAGGTCACTGAGAGGAGCCACTTTGTTGATGGGCAGAGTTAGTCTTCATAATACTCCCACATCCCTGCCTCTACCTACAGACTATCAGGGATCTCTTCAACTGCCATTTCGTCCAGTTCTGAGGGCAATAACAACACGCCAGAAGCAGCAGACCAACTTCAGCCTCAGAGGGGAGACACCCAACATACACAGGGAGATGGACACAGGGGCCAAACTCACCAGCTTTGGCAGGAGCTAATCTAATAATCCCCTCAGTAACACAGCTAAATTCAATCTCCAAGTGTTAAAAGCATAATTATCCACACATTTGATCTCTGTCCCTCACTGCATTTTGTTTGACCTGCCAGCTTACTAGTTTGCCAAGGACCTAAACAAGTTACTTCAGGAGACACTACACAACCACAACTATTCCTAAGTCCACAGGAGCAAGAATGACTGAAGAACACAATGCCTACCCAAAGCACTTTCAAAGTTCTAGATGTGAGAAGCCAGCTGCTGCTCAGAAGGGCTCAACATATGAATAGCATAAGGGGAGTAATCCTTCAATTGTGGTTTTTCCAACATCCTTCCAGAAGCCCAGTGGTCCTAGTCCTAAATGTCACGTTTACAATAAAAACAACAGTGACAAGCAGTAAGGAAGTGGTAACAATACATGAGATTAGAATAAATCATCACGCCTAGTCTTATGCTAAGATAAGCCTGGGTTTAAAGAGATAGGAAACAAGAGAGTAGGTGAGGTGGCTCAGGGGGTGGGGCACTTGCCACTAAGCCTTACAACTTGAGTTACATTCTTGGAATCCACAAAGTGGAAAGAGGGAGCTGAGTCTGGAAAGTTTTCTCTTGCTCCAACACTGCATTAGAGTATGTGCACCCACAGGCTTTCTTGCAGTACACACACACATACACACGATATTTTTTTTTAAAAAAAGAGACAAAGAAAATAAGCATGTAAGCATCAAGAGGAGAAAGGATAAGAGCAGAGACAGGAAGACCTGTAACTCATCCCAAGGAAAATTGCAGTGTCTCCCTGCTCCCCAAGCCACAGGCAGCAGCACTGTTAATTCCACTTTATCTCAGTGTGGGTTCCTACAGGCTACTACCATAAGTGTGCCTTTACGAAGCAACAAAGTCCAGAGTGAAGGAGTAAGGCCAGGACAGATGGGAGGATGAGTAGAGGCCATATCAGAATGTGGACATCTTAGGCAGAAGTCACCTGCAAAGGCTACAGAGATGGAGGAAGAAGTCTTCGTTCCACAAACTGGGTATATAGTTCATTCTCTATAGCAACAGAACTGCCAGAGGGAGATGACTTTCTCCAAGGTCATCTTAAGTTTTATGGTAAACAGCTATATTATTTCTCAGAGTTTAGGGTGGGAGCTAACAAGAAGTTTAAAAACTGTTTAAAAGGAACGATATCTGTGGCTTCTCAAGAGTCTGGGCTGGGTACTGGTATCAGGTATGGAACCTCTATAAAAACAGGTACCTCTGGGGTAGAACTAGACAACAGCCTGAAGGCAGTTTTGCAGCTGCCTTGTATGGTTATTTTAACCTCTCTATCACTATGCTCTCTTAGGCAAAGGCTCCAGAGCACACTGCCTGCTTATGTGGGTGGTCTAGCTGGAGAAAAGGTACAAATGAGGGGTATTCTTCCCTGACTAAGCAGGTAGACATATCCCAAGCTATCCAAGAATTTCTGGGTCTTGGTCATTCCCTAGACTGACCTTGCTATCTGGTAACTGTTAATGAAAGGCCTGTGTTGGGCTGGAGAGATGGCTCAGGGTTAAGAGCACTGACTGCTCTTCCGAAGGTCCTGAGTTCAAATCCCAGCAACCATATGGTGGCTCAAAACCATCCATAATGAGATCTGACTCCCTCTTCTGGTATGTCTGAGGACAGCTACAGTGTACTTATTAAATCTTTGCCAGGTGGTGGTGGCACACGCCTTTAATCCCTGCACCTGGGGGGCAGGCGGATTTCTGAGTTCAAGGCCAGCCTGCTCTACAGAGTGAGTTCCAGGACAGCCAGGGCTACACAGAGAAACCTTGTCTTGAAAAACCAGAAAAACAGACAAACAAACAATGACAAGCACATACTAAGCATCTTTGATATGCTAAATTCAGTAGAGAACATAGCTACAAGTAAATTGTGGTTTTTGTAACTAAAGGATCTCTTAGTAGGTTGAATAAAATTACCATGATAACCATGGACCCAATACATTTCAAGTGAAAAAAATGTATTGAGTGTGTAGTATATTCAGGATGTCCTTGGTCTCATACAGGTTTCTATGAGCTAGAAATAGAAATGTTAAAGATACCACTCCCTGAGAGTATTCACTTATGAAAGTAGGTGGAAAAATAGCATCTAGACAGTCCAGAGCCCACCTACTTTAGGACTAGATTTAGGAACCTAATGAACATCCATATCTCTATCTATCTATCTATCTATCTATCTATCTATCTATCTATCATCTGAAGTTGTGCTAGCTCAGGCCAGCAAATGATGTGGGTGGGGAGGAAAAGGCATTGTTTGCCTTGATATTTGCATGGTTCCTCTGGCTTCGTGTCAGGTAGCAGAGGCTGACATGAGCTGAGGAACTCATTAACATTGTGAAATAGCCTTTCCCCTTCTTTCCAAAAGCAGGCTTTCTTAAGGATTTAGGGGGATGGTTTTGGCTAGGGATGTCAGCCGGAAATATTTCTTACCAAGAAAGTCGCTGAGGTCTAAAATTGGTTTTGCTCCCTCCTACAAGTGGGCAAATGACCATTACTTCCCAGTGTTCCTGTGGCCAAATACCTACCTGCTCAGGCAGAAATGTTCCTCTTGCTCCTATGTAACAGGGAGACTTTCTCATTTTTTTGAGAACATATTCATGGAAAACATAAACCAACTGTCGTCAAAGTTGTATGAAATCAGGAAATGGGGCGGCCGGGAGAAGGCTGCCATGTGGCCGGATGTTATGTATTTCTAATTAGTGCTATACATCTTTCAACAGCAAGTGTCCTTCTGCTGGAAACACAACACACTGCCCTTGTTATTGTAACTGTCAGAGAAGTGCTTAAACAGATAATCTCCAGGAAAAGTGATAAACATGTCCCCTCTCCTACTAGTGTGTGTGTGCAACGGTGCTGCCAAAGCAAAGCTGTGCCTGATGGCTTCAGGATGGCAAAGCATCCTCCTGCAGGAAATGGGAGTGAGGCAGGAGAGGTAGGGAGGGAATAGGAGGGAAGCAGAATAGAGGCAGGCCCACCTGCTTGGACCTGTGAGCCCAGCCAAGAGACAGTGACTCAGAATCACTGGTTTTGATCAACTTCTGGGATAAGGTACCAAGTCTTTGTAAGGGAGAGATTTGGAGAAAACCCTAGTAGTTGGATGGGGTTTGGCTGGTCACAGAAAAAAGCCTGCCAACAGTGAAACCAGCAGAATTCTCTTAGTACACATAGCCAGTTCTTGGCGAGAGGATGGGAACAGCAATGAAAGACTGGCTCAGGGGGAGTGATATGTAAGTTCTACCCTGAAAGCAGTGCGAAGGCTTCAGAAGACACTGGACTCACCACCCATTCTATCACAGACAAGCAACTATCTCGCTGGCTGCATGACTAATAACTAAAGAAAAATGCAGCCGACCACTTCTCCACTGATTTCTTCCCCTCCCCCATCTATTCTCAGAGAAAATGAATGGCTAGCCACCTCCAAACTAGCACCACCTGGAGGCAATTTGTTGGCTCTTTTGTATCTTTCAGACATCAGGCTGTTTCTCTCATGAGTCAGTCTCCAGTTAGATGCAGGGCTGGCATAGTTCCTGTGCAGCCCACCCAAATCTCCCTGTCTACAGGAAGTGGGCAGAGAGTGTCTCTCTGCTGTTGCTTGAGCCACAGAGTTCCCTGTGACAGCAGCTGGCTAAAGAGGAGGTAGAAGGAGGCAGTAAAATCTCAGATCAAAAGCAGAGATGTTCTTGCCCTTGGGCATTTTATTCCCTGAAGTATGGAATGAATGAGTCAGAAGAATGGAACCCTGATAGACCCAAGCAATATACAATGCACAGTGGTGGAGGAGTTCGATTAACACAGTCTAAGGCAAGCTGTGACACATCCTGTAAACAGGGTACAGTGAAGAGGTCAGACAGAGGGACATAGAAAGTTTCCTTCTGATGAGTCTTCATTGAAACACTTGATGCTTCGGTTCGGTCTTACAGGACTGTAAAACTGTGGCAGGCAGTGTCGGCATCTTCTTCATCTTCTTTTTAGTAAAAGTTCTTTTCAAAGTAGTAGATATAGGAGAAAGAGCATTTAAACTTCCTACCAAAATGACCTCTCCCATTATTTGAAAAAAATACATATCTAGGTGTGCAATTGGAGGAAACAGAAATTTCAATAGGATTCTGCCCACGGGAAGGTGATAGACTAACGAGGAAGACAACTCACAGGGGAGCAGAGAAATAGATGCCTTTGTCTCTGAAAAGAAATGAAAATATTTTCATCTACTATCTATCAAAGATTTTATGAAAGAGACCATTTCTAGGTTGACCTGTAAGATATGAACACTGAAAGAAATGGATGACACAGGAGGGACTGTGTTCATTACACCAGGGATGCAGGTTAGAGTGCACAAAACACTCAATGAAGTCTGCCTACAGCATAACAAGAGCCAAAAACTATAGAGCCTGCAATGCTGAAGGAAACTTGACCTCAACAGACAGAAAGAGAGCACTCACTTAAGATTCATGAATGAAGCTATGTTGGACATTTTGTGAAGATTGATCTAGTGAAGGGTTGAGGGTATAATAGCTCAGTAGAGGACTACTTGCCAAGCATGAAGCCCTGGGTTCAATCCCAGACACAGTCATACTCACACCATTAACCTAGTAACAACACAATAGGTTAGGGCATCCAGAAAAGGGTAATGGGGTAGGGGGCTGTTAGAAAAAGCTAACAGAGCACAAATGTGTTTGAATGAAGAGCAAGTGCATAACTACGTGGATAGGGCATAGTAGAACATGATTATAATGCCAGCATTGGGGAGGCAGAAGCAATGGGATCGGTATTTTCAGGTAAATTTCTGCTACATGAGCCAACCCAGGCTCAAAGGCTCCAAGAGACACTGTCTCTAAAAACACCAATAAAGAACATTTCATAACCCTTATAAGAGCAAATGAGTGACATATCCAAGTGTGAGAAGTCTGCTAGAAGGAGGGTGGGAGAGACTGAAAACAAAATGATGTGGAGAGGGCAAGAAAGAGGTGACTACTGGGACAGGGGACTGTATTCTAGTTCCAGAAGTCTGGACGACTCAAGAAAGATAACCCCCATCAAAGAAGAAAAGGGGCAGGGACCCAGGATTGCAGAACACCTGAAGATAGGGAAGTAGTGTCTCAAGAAGTCCCTAGCCACCGCCTCCCTGCCAAACACACATACTTGGCTTTGGGCCAAATCCTGTCTTCCCAGAACAAAGACACTTCAGGGGGTTAGAAATACTTCGGGAAGAGTTGCTGGAGTAGGTCTGGGAAGTCTGAACTGGTTATCCCTGTGGAAGCTATTAGATATTCAGCACTTCATTTGTTTCCAATTCTTGGAGGAGTACAGCTCTAGGCTGTGGGGTGAGAGGTTCCTCTCTGACGTAATCAGGAAGCAGCTGCAAAATTAAGGAATCCCTCATGACATCATAAAAAGGGTCGATGGTTTACTGGGGAAAGTATAAAAATTAATTACATATCCCCACATGACTCCTTTCACCTAAGTCTCTGTATAGCCCCCTTTACCCTCACACTTCTCTATCAACAACACCCAGAAGCTGCTCAATGCACAGAACACAAAGGGCAGAAAAACCTGGAAGACAACAACATTCTGTGATGCACTGTTTCCCATGCAATGTTCCCATGGAACATGAACAGACAATACCACACCCTAGTATTTTATGTATGTGGCATGTTTCACCAATGAGATTATAAGTTCCTTGAGGACAAAGTAATATTAAATTATTACACTCTTAGCCGGGCAGTGGTGGTGCATGCCTTTAATCCCAGCACTTGGGAGGCAGAGGCAGGCGGATTTCTGAGTTTGAGGACAGCCTGGTCTACTGAGTGAGTTCCAGGACAGCCAGGGATACACAGAGAAACCCTGTCTCGAAAAACAAAAACAAAAACAAAAAACAAAAAAACAAAAGCAAAAACAGAAAAGCCCTCATGCTTTAATCGCAGCATTCAAGAGGCAGAGGCAAGCAGATCTCTATGAATTCAAAGCCAGCCTAGACTAGCAAGTTCCAAGCCAGACAGGGATATATACTGAGATCCTATTACCCTACCTGCTACCCCCTCCAAAAAAAGCTAAACAAAAAAAATAAACATTGAGAAACACTTCTGCAATCAAAGATAAGCAGAGAAGCTTATTCTAATCAGTGTATGGAAAGAAAAAAGGCCCAAAATTGAAAAAAAAAGTTTCATAAAAGAGCAAATCAAAAGAGAAGACGAGTAATGGCTGGCTGGTGCTAGCTCAAAGGAAAGATAGTTTTTCTTTCTATTCCTGATCTTCCTCCTCCATCTTTTAAAAAACTGTATTTCTTTTTTTCCTTCAGAGTTTATTTTTTAAGATTTGTTTAGTTAATGAATACAGGGTTGTTTTTTGTGTGCATGTCTATCTGTGCACTGTGTCTCTGCCCAGTGCTGGTGGAAGCTACAAGAGTCTCACACTCTAGAAGAGCAGTAAGTGCTCTTAAGCATGGAACCATTCTCCAGTTTGTCTTTTTTTTTACTCCTCTTCTTCCTCTTCTTCTTCCTTCGTCTCCTCCTCCTCCTCTTCTTCTTCTTCTCCTTCTTCTTTTTTTAAATAAGGTCTTTCTATATAGCTCTGACTGGCCAGAAACTTATACAGGTCCTATTGCCTCTCTGCCTCGGCCTCCTGAGTACTGAGATTAAAGGTGTGGGCCACCATGGTTGGTAGAGAGTCTTTCAAGAAATGGTGTTGAAGCAATTAAATATTCATATATATTGCCCCACCCAACGAGGCTTAATATAATTTTATATGTCAGACAAAACTACCTCAAGATTTCTGTGGACTAAGTCCTAAAATCCTAAAATTTAGCCTCTGTCACTTGAGTGCTGGGATTAAAGGCATATTTCTAAGACTTTAATGTTAAAGCCCCAATCCAGAAGAGAAACAGCTGATAGACTTGGCATATAAAAATAAAAACCTTGCCAGACATGGTGGCACATGCCTTCAATCCCAGCACTTGGGAGGTGGAAGCATGTGCATCTCTGAGTTCCAAGACAGCCTAGGCTACACAGAGAAACCTTGTCTCAAAAAAACGATAACTAACTAACTAGTTAACTAACTAACTAGGTTAAGAAGACTCATGTTTGGTTTACAGCATCCGTGGGGTGGGTGGTTCACAACAGTCTTTAACTCAGTCTCAAGCAATGTGACAGCCTCCTCTGGCTCCTCAGGCACATACATACTACTACATAAATAAATACACAAACATGCAGGTGAAACATTAATATACATAAAACTAAATAAAGAGAAGGAGGAGGAAGATGATGACTACTACTATTGTGCTGGAGGGATGGCTCAGCGATTAAGAGCACTTTCTGAATTTCCAGAGGACCCTGGCTCAGCTTCCAGGATCCACATGGCAGCTTACAACTGTTTGTGACTCAAATTCCAGGGAATCTGATGCCCTCTTCACCACAAGATTCTGTATGTATATGGGGCACATAAGCTTACACGACCACACACATACATATAAAAGGTATGTATACACATACACATACATAAATAATTAAGAAATGAAAACCTTTTGCTCTACAAAAAAACCCTATGAAGAAAATGAAATGGCAAGTTATAGAGAAAGATTAGGAATTTACAAACTGTATCACCCATCAAACACCTACCACTAGACTAGGAAGGATCTGGACTATATAAAGAACATACAAAACATAACAAGAAAACAAACAGTGCATTTATAAAATGAACAAATTACCTGAGGAGGCATTTCACACTGTCTACTAAATGGAAAATAAGCACATGAAAACATGTTCAATATTGGATGTTAGGGAAATGAAAATGAAAACAATGAGATATTACATCTATCCAAATGGTTGAAATAATAAAGAGAATAACAACACCAAACTGTTAAATGCTGAGAATATGTTATGGATAAAAATGTAAAAGAAATCATTGCTACTATTCTAAAAAAATGGTTGGGCAGTTTCTTCTAAAATAGTCCTTATGATATAATATCTAACGATTCAACTCCTGGGCTTTACCTAGAGAAATGAAAATTTGTATACAAATGTATACTTCTAATACTTTTTATCCATAACAGCCTAACTGGAAATAATCAAATGTTCCTGTACAGGTGAAGAGTTCAAGAAACTGTGTAACATTCATGATCCACAATATACTTAGCAATAAAAGGAAATAAGCAACTGATATATGCAGTATGATGGCAGGCCTTCAGGAAATCAAGCTGGGAGAGAGATCCAACTCGAAAAGGTTACACACTAGAACTGAGTAGGAAGTGGCACTTGCCTGTAATCCCAGCACCTGGGAAATGAAGTCAGGAAGAATAAAAGTTCAATGTTATCCTTAGACACACAACAAGCTCAAGGCCAACCTATGCTATTTAAGGCCTTGCCTTAAAAAAAATTAAGATGGCTATACATTATATCATTCAATTTATATACTATTAAAGTAATGTAATTATTGGAATGAAAAACAGATTCATGGCTGTAAATAGTTAATATTTAGGGGCAGAAGAAAGAAAAATTCTAAACAAAAACAATGAAGGTGGCTTATAATTATAGAACAGTTTGCACATCAATTTTGGTGTAGTTCATGAAACTACAATTGTGATAAGAAACCACACAAAATTATACACACATATACTCGTGCCTGTATATACATAAACACACACAAGTAGAAACTTAAGTGTAAGCAAGGTAAAAGTTGCAGAAGGTGCTATGATCTGATATATACTCAAGTTACTCAGAACACATTGGGACAAGTGGTCATTGGTACATAGGGTCTCTTTGTAGGTTTTCTTTTTGTTGTTCTTGTTCTGTTTATTTTATTGTATGCAGCTTGGCTGATCTCACCAAAATTCACCTGCCTCTGTCTCCTAAAAACTGGTATTAAAGGTGTGCACAATCATACTTAGCTTTTGTATTTTTTCTCTTGTTTTTAAATTTTATTTTATGTATATGGGTAAGCTGCCTGAATGTCTGTAAACCACCAACATGCATAACCCATAGAGGGTAGAAGAGAGAGGAAGAGCCCCTGGGACTGGGAGTAGCTGTGAGTCACCACATGGACACTGGGAATTAAATCATGGTCCTCTTGTAAGAACAGCTAATGATCTTAAGTGCTGAGCCATCTCTCCATCCCTTGATTTCTGTTTTAGATGCAAGGTCTTGCTGTGTAACCCCGAGTAGCTTCCAATTCACAGGTGCTGCTTGTCTATCTCTCAGTGCTGGGATTAAAGGTGTATAATAGACTACTACAACTACACCCAGTTTTTTGTACATTTTAAAATAACTTCCTATGAATCTATGATTATTTCCAACTAAAAGGTTTAAAATAAGAAAGCAACAATAAGGAACTGGTGAGATGGCTCAGTAAGAGCACTGATTGCTCTTCCAAAGGTCCTGAGTTCAAATCACAGCAACCACATGGTGGCTCACAAGCACCCATAATGAGATCTGACGCCCTCTTCTGGTGTGTCTGAAGACAGCTACAGTGTACTTATAATACATAAATAAGTAATATATTTTTTTTAAAAAAAGAAAAGAAAACAACAATTAAAGGCAAACAACTCCTAAAAGATTTGTTACAGTATGTGGGAGACTTTTAGAGACATAAAAAGGTAATTTACAGATTTGGTGGACACTTCTCAATTAGCAGTGGTGGTAACCCTGTCCAGATGCTACCTGGTTATCATGCCTGTGGTGTGGGGCCTGAGATGAAGGCGATGTCCAGGCATCCTATCCTTATATGGCCCAAGCAAGACAATGTCAGGTGCAACAGAAAAAAATAAGATAAAGGGAAGATTCACTGAAGACAGACCCTATATCTGATGGGCAGGGAATAAAACAAGATAGCTCCTTCAGCAAGACTATGACTCATCAGACCAGTACAATGCACATACAGCAGCACAAGGAGAAGCTAGTGAGAAAGGAAAGAAAGAGAGGAAATGCTGAGTGAACTGTTCAACCATGCCTTGACTCTCAAAAAACAAGCAAAAGGGCAAATCCCAAGCCAACAGTATGTGTATTTTTCAAGAAAAGGCAGTCAAAAAAAAAAACTTGATTAAAACTGGAGTCTTAGCAATATTTTCTTCATAAATAAAAACTGCTTATACATTTTTATTGCATCTTTGTATCATTAATCAGACACATACTGAGATGCATTTTTTAAAAATTGGTAGCTCAGCTGCAATCCTATAAGAATAGCACCTGGCACTATATCTGAAACATTAAACTTAAAGACAAACAAAAAACTAAGCGGGTTTTCATTAAAGATAAAATGCTTGTTTTCAAAGGACAAAAATGAAAAGACAAAGAAAAATGTTCTCACTAGAAGCTGGGCTTTAATCCCAGCACTCAAGAGGCAGAGGCAGGCAGAACTCTATGACTTTCAGCCCAGGCTGGTTCTACACAGTGAGTTGCAGGCCAGCCATAGCTACATAACAATATACTGTCCCAAAAATTTTATATAAAATTTTGAGACCATATACATATATAAATATACATATGCATATAAACACACACATATATACATGTTTATATATGTGTGTACATAAATATATATAAATATATGCATACATGTATATAAATATACATACATACAGATAGATAGTATATATGTGCATATGTTTCCAAGTGTGTGTGTGTGTGCGCGCGTGTGTGTGTGTGTGTGTGTGTGTGTGTGTGTATATATATATATATATATATATATATATATGAAAACCTCAGTCAGTGTCAGATGTCTTTTCTCTATTGCTCTACACCTAATTTTCTAAGACAAGGTCACTCACTGAATCTGGAGCTTGCAGTTTTGCCAATACTTGCTAGCCAGTAATCCCTCTGGAAGGGATAGGTCTGTCTCTGCTCTCTGTCACTATAGTTATAGATACATGCCACTACATTTGACTTTTACAAGGGTTCCAAGAGTTGAAACTCGGATCCTCACCCATACCTATCAAACATTTTACCTATTGCGTTATTTCTCTAGACCCTAAAATTCTTTTAGCTTAAATAATAAATGGAAATTTGAGCAAAAAAATACATGTTTGCCAAATAAATAGATGAAAATGCTCTCATTTTTAACAAGGAAAATGTAAAACAAAGCATAAAATACAATTGTACAACCATGAGGATGGCTATAATATATAAAAGGTGGATGAGTGCTGGCCAGCATGCCCAACAACTGAAATTCTTAGGAGTTTTTCTTTTTTTTTTCAAAACAGGTTTTCTTTGTGTAGCCCTAGTTGTCCTGAAACTCCCTTTGTAGACCAGGCTAGCTAGTCAGAGATCCACCTGCTTCTGCCTTCCAAGTGCTGAGATTAAAGGTCTGTGGCACTACCATCCAGTGAAATTCTCAGTTTTAACAGCAAGCCAACAGCCAACATTATATTAAATGGAGAGAAACAATGCAATTCAACTAAAATCATGGTCAAGACGAGGTTGTTCACTCTTTCCGTATCTCATGAATAAAGGAATACGGTACACGAAATTCTAGCTAGAGCAATAAGACAACTAAAGGAGATCAAGGGGATACAAATTGGAAAAAACGAAGTCAGATAATATGACAGTATACATAAGTGACCCCAAAATTCTACCAGAGAACCCATACAGCTGATAAACACCTTCAACAAAGTGGCTGGATACAAAATTAACTCAAAGAAATCAGAAGGTCTCCTTTAGACAAAACATAAATGGGCTGAGAAAGAAATCAGGGAAACAACATCCTTCACAATAGTCATAAATAATATAGAATACCTTGGTATAACTCTAACCAAGCAAGTGAAAGACCTGTATGACAAGAACTTCAAGTCTCTGAAGAAAGAAATTGAAGAATATATCAGAAAATGGAAAGATCCCCCATGCTCATGGACTGGTAAGATTAACAGAGTAAAAATGGCCATTTACCAAAAGCAATCTAGAGATTCGATGTAATTGCCATCAAAATTCCAATACAGACTGTTATGGTTTGTCTATGTTCAATCCAGAGTGTGGCCCTGTTGGAATAGGTGTGTCACTGTGGTTTGAGATAAGACCCTAGCTGCCTGGAAGCCAGTATTCTACTAGCAGCCTTCAGATGAAGATGTAGAACTCTCAGCTCCTCCTGCACCATGCCTGCCTAGATGATGCCATGCTCCTGCCTTGGTGATTGTGGACTGAACCTCTGAACCTATAAGCCAGCCCCAATTAAATATTGTCCTTATAAGAGTTGCCTTGGTCATGGTGTCTGTTCACAGCAGTAAAACCCTAACTAAGACAAAGACCTTGGAAGAACAATTTTCAACTTCATATGGAATTTAAATATTTTCAATGGAAAAAGAAAACCCACGATAGCTAAAAGAATCCTGTATAATAAAAGAATCTCTGGAGTTATCACCATTCCTGACTTTAAACTGTACTACAGAGCAAAAATAATAAAAACTGCATGGTATTGGTATAGCATGGGTGGAACAAACAGATGGGTGGATCAATAAAATCGAATCGAAGACCCAGAAGAAAATCCCACACACCTATAAACACTTGATTATTTGACAAAGGAACCAAAACCATACAATGGAAAAAAGAAAACATCTTCAACAAATGGTGCTGGTTTAACTGGATATCTGCATATAGAGAAATGCAAATAGAACCTGCACAAAACTCAAGTCCAAGTAGATCAAAGACCTCAACATAAAACCAGATATACTAAATCTAATAATATAAGAGAAAGTGGGGAATAGCCTTCAATGTATTGGTTCAGGAGACAACTTCCTGAACTTAACACCAAAAGCTCAGGTGCTAAAATCAACAATTAATAAATGGCTGGGCAGTGGTAGCACACGTCTTTAATCCTGGCACTTGGGAGGCAGAGGCAGGTGGATTTCTGAGTTCAAGGCCAGCCTGGTCTACAGAGTGAGTTCCAGGACAGCTAGGGCTATGCAGAGAAACCCTGTCTCAAAAAAACAAAAACAAAAACAAAAACAATTAATAAATGACAAGTTGAGACTGGAGAGATGGCTCAGCAGTTAAGAGTACTCACTGATTGCTCTCCCAGAGGTCCTCAGTTCAATTCCCAGCAACCACATGGTGGCTCACAACCATCTGTAATGGGGTCTGTTGCCCTCTTCTGGTGTGTCTAAGAGAGCAACAGTGTACTCATAGATATAACATAAATTTAAGTAAACAAATAAATAAATAAACAGGAAACCGAAATCTTCTGTAAGGCAAAAGACACCATCAATAGGACAAAATAGCAGCCTACAGAATGAAAAAACTTCACTAACCCTACATCCAACAGAGGGCCAATATCCAAAATATATAAAGAAATAAAGAAGTTAGATACCAACAAACCAAATAACACAATTAAAAAATGGGGTACAGAGGACTGAAGAGATAGCTCAGCAGTTAAGAGCACCGACTGCTCTTCAGAGGTCCTGAGTTCAATTCCCAGCAACCACATGGTGGCTCACAACCATCTGTAATGGTGTCTGTTGCCCTCTTCTGGTGTGTCTGAAGATAGCTACAGTGTACTCATACAAATAAAACTTACAAAAGCAAGCGGGGGGGGGGGGGGGGGGGGGGTTACAAAGTTAAACAGAGAATTAACAACAGAGGAACCTTCAACGGCTGAGAAACAAAATGTTCAACATCCTTAGTCATCAGGGAAATGCAAATCAAAATGACTCTGAAATTCCATCTTACAACAACCATCAGAATGGCTAAGATCAGAAACTCAAGTGACAGCACATACTGCAAGAATGTAGAACAAGGGGAACACTCCTCCATTGCTGATGGGAGCACAAACTTTTACAACCACTCTGAAATCAATTTGTTGGCTTCTCAGAAAATTGGGAATAGTTTTACCTAAAAAACCCGCTATACCACTCCTGGGCATATACCCAAAAGAAGCTCCATCATACCACAAGGACATATGCTCTACTATGCTCATACCAGCTTTACTCTTATAGCCAGAAACTGGAAACAACCTAGATGTCCCTCATCTGAAGAATGGTTAAAGACAATGTGGTTCATTCACAAACCGGAATATACTATTCAGCTATTAAAAACAAGGACATCCGGTTGTCGAGATGGCTCAGAGAGTAAGAGCACTAACTGCTCTTCCGAAGGTCCTGAGTTCTAATCTCAACAACCACATGGTAGCTCACAACCACCCATAATGAGATACAACAGTCTCTTCTGGTGTATCTGAAGACAGCTACAGTGTACTTATATATAATAATATAATCTTTGGGCTAGAGCGAGCAGGGACTGAGCAAGCGGAGTTGACCAGAGCGAGCAGAGGTCCTAAAAATAATTCAATTCCCAACAACCACATAAAGGCTCACAACCATCTGTACGGCTACAGTGTACTCATATACATAAAATAAATAAATCTTGAAAAAAAAAACAGCAACAAGGACATGAAATTTGCAAGCAAATGGATGAAATTAGAAAAAATCATCTTGAGTAAGGTAACCCAGACCAAAAAGGAAAAGCATGATATGTACTTACTTATAAATGGACATTAGCCATAAAGTTCAGGATACCCATGCTACAATCTACAGACCCAAAGAATCTAAATAACAAGGAGGGCCCAAGGGAGGATGCTTGAATCTCACACAGGGAAATAAAATAGTCATCAGAGGTGGTTGAAGGGAAGGAACTGTGTGGGCGGGAGGAGATGAGAGGAGGAGGGGGAATCTAGTGTAGGAAGAGCCAGAGAAAAAGGGCTAGGGAGAGAGGGCCAGGAGAGTGAAGGGGCATCTCTAGGACATTTGAGAGACCTAGAATGGGGGAGGTTCCAGGGAGTCTATGAGGGGACTCTAGCTGTGACTCTTAGCAGTGGGAATATGGAGCCTGAAGTGGCAGCCTCCTCCTGTAGCCAGTGAGGGGATAAGGACATCAACCCACCCACAAAACCTTCCACCCAAAATCTGTCCTGTCTATAAGAAACGCAGGGACAAAGATGGAGCAGAGACTGAGGGATGTACAACCAGTGACTGGCCTAACTTGAAACCCATCCCATGGGCAAGAACTAATCCCTGACACTATTAACAATACTCTGTTATGCTTATAGATAGGAGTCTAGCATAACTATCCCAAGAGGCTCCACCCAGCAGTTGAATGAAACAGATACAGAGACTTTCAACCAAACATTAGTTGGAGCTCAGGGAGTCTTGTGGAAGAATTGGGGGAAGGATTGAGGGTCCTGGAAGTGATAGGGACTCCACAAGAAGATCATCAGTGTCAACTAACCTGGATCCTTGAGGGATCCCAGAAACTGAACCACCAACTAAAGAGTACACATAAGCTGGACCTAGGCCACTCACACATATAGAACAGATGTGCAGCTTGGTCTGGGTCCCCCAATAATTGGAGTAGGGTAGAGGGGTACTGTTTCTGACTCTGTTGCCTGCCTATGGATCCTGTTCCCCTAACTAGGCTGTATTCTCTGGCCTCAGTGAGACAGGAAGACTTATACTGGAATGCACATACCAGGCTTGTTCCTAACAATGGAAAAACAAAAAGAAATGTCTATCAGAAAGTGAATGGATAAAAATAATATGGTATACCCATATAATGAAGACTAATTAACAATAAAGAAAAAGTAATTAATCATTCCACAGCACAAAAAATGCTCAAATAATCATATAAAGAGTATACAGCCATGCAGTGGTGGCAAATGCCTTTAATCCCAGCACTTGGGAGGCAGACAGGCAGATTTCTGAGTTTGAGGCCAGCCTGGTCTACAGAGTGAGTTCCAGGACTGCCAGGGCTACACAGAGAAACCCTGTCTTGGGTGGGGGGGAGTATACAGCATCAAATTCCTTTTATATAAAATTCTAAGGTGGTGTGATGATGTAGGCCTATAATCCCAGCTAATCTAGAGATTGAGGCAGAAAGATCATAAATTCAAGGACAACATAAGCAACTAAACTGTATATTAAATGTATTCAGTCTAACATACTAATTATATTTTAATAAAAGTATTAAAAAGATGGGCTGCTGAGATGGCTCAGTTGATAAGAACACTTTGCCACCAAGCCTGAGGACCTGAGTTTGATCCCTGAATCTACATGGTAGAATTAGAGAATTCAGGGCTGGAAAGATGGCTTTGCAGTTAAGAGCACTAGTTGCTCTTCCAGAGGTCCTCAGTTCAATTCCCAGCAACTACATGGTAGCTTAAAACCATCTGTAATGGAATCTGATGCCCTTTTCTTGTGTGTCTGAAGAAAGCATATAGTGTAATCATATACATAAAATAAATAAATCTTTTAAAAAGATTAAAAGTAGAGAATTCACTCCCAAAATTGCCCTCTGACTTTCATGGTGCATCAATCATGGTGGACAGACATGCACATACACCGCACACTACAAACACACTACACAATGTAAAAAATGACTTTAAAAACATAAAAAACATAAAAAAGATGAATTAAGTCAGGTGAAAGCTGCGTATTGCCTTTAATCCCAGCACTTGTATTTAATATCAGGCAAGAGTACCTTTAAGTTCAAAGCCAGTTTGGTCTACAAAGTGAGCTTCAAGACAACCAGGACTGTCTTGAAAAACCAATAAATAAGTAAATAAACAAATAAGTACATACATACATACATACATACAATAGAAATGTACATACAGCATTAGAAATGAAGAATGGAGGGACAGTAGTGGATCATGCCTTCCTTTAATATGAGCACTTGGGAGGTACAAGCAGGCGGATCTCTGAGTTTGAAGACAGCCAGGGCCACACAGTGAGGTCCTATCTTGAAAGGAAGAAAGGAAGGAAGGGAAGGAGGAAGGAAGAAAGGGAGTGAGGGAGGGTGGGAAAAGGGAAGGAGGGAGGGAGGGAAGAAGGGAGGGAAGGGGAAAGGGGAAGGGGAGGAAGGAAGGGGAGGAAGGAAAGGGAGGAAGGGGAGGAAGGGGAGGAAGGTAGGTAGGTAGGTAGGTAGGTATGAGCTGTGGTTGGAATAAGAATGCCCCCTTCCCTGCCTTGTATGCTCATATATTTAAATGCTTAGTCACCAAGGAATGGAACTTTTTGAAAGGATTAGGAGCTGTGCCATGTGGGAAGAGGTATGTCAGTGGGGGTGGGCTTTGAGGTTTCAAGAGCAAGTGCCAACTCCCCCCCTCCCCCCACCTTCTCTCTGCCTTCAGATCAGGATGTAGCTCTCGGCTACTATACCAGCATGCTGCCATGCTCTCTTACATGAGGATAATCGACTAAACCTCTGACACTGTAAACAAGCTCTATATACATTCCTATTACAAAGATTGTCTTGGCAATGGTGTTTATTCATGGCAATAGAACCCTAAGACATAAGGGTAAAATGTTTGAAGGTCCTACATTTCACAGTCCAAAACCAATACCCAAGCTGGTGTATGTGATGACTTCATCCAATCCCATCACTGTGGCACATTTAGCTTTAAAGTGAAAACAGGGTCAGGAGAATAACAGCTAAACAAAGCAATGATGCCAAGGAAGAAAGTGAGGAAGCAACAATAGATGAAAGTGACTAGCAAACCAGCAAGGTGCTAGTAAGTCTGTTGACCTAAAGAGTCTAGAATGGACACTCCCCCTTTGACAGGCCTTCCAAATTTGTATTGGGGGGATTTGTCAGTTCTATCTGTATCTGGGCTCATCACTCACCTTGGTGCTGTCATGAGATAGGAGGCTCATGGGAAGCTGCACTGCGGACATGCTCACCTTGGTCCCTTCCTTCTCTCCTTTACACCTGAGGCTTTGCTCTGCCACTTATTTCCTATTATCATGTACTATCTCATTACAGGTCCTAAAATGACAATGTCAGCCAACCATGGACTGAAAGCTGTGGAAATGACAACTAATATAAATGTCTCCTATTAAAATGACTTTTATTAGTATCTGGTATAACAGAAAGCTAATATAGTCAATAGTAATTATAAAAACTTATAAACACTGCTGAATTTTTCCAGCACTAGGGAGTAGACTCCATATATGCTAAAAACACATTACCACTGAGTTGTATAGCCATAGCCTCTTTTTACTTTTTTTTTTTTTTAAAAAGATTTATTTATTTGTTATATGTAAGCACACTGTAGCTGTCTTCAGACACTCCAGAAGAAGGCATCAGATCTCATTACAGATGGTTGTGAGCCACCATGTGGTTGCTGGGATTTGAACTCAGGACCTTTGGAAGAGTAGTCAGTGCTCTTAACCACTGAGCCATCTCTCTTTTTACTTTTTAAAAACAATTATTAATGTACTTTGGTGTTATGCCTGCATATCTGTCTATGTGAGGATGTTGGATCTCCTAAAACTGGAGTTATAGACAATCGTGTGGCACCATGTGGGTGCTGGAAATTGAACCCAAGTCCTCTGCAAGAGCAGCCAGTGCTTTTAACCTCTGAACCATCTCTCCAGACCTCTCTTTTGAGACAAAGTCTTACTAAGTTGCCCAACTGATCTTGAACTCACACTGTAGCTAGTCTCTAACTCATCGTCTTCCTGCTTCTGCTTTGTGAGTAGTTTTTAACTAGTTTTACAATCCTGTGATCCCAGCATTTGGGGAGGATGAGACAGGGGTATTTGATCATGTTCTCCCCTCCCCCAATTCTTCCATAAACTCTTATTAACTGGACTGAGTGGGACAAATGGCCTGCAGGATACTCAGGTTCTGTAAAGTGTTTTAAGCCTCTTTTGGCCTAAGAAGGCAGTGCAGAATTTAGCTCAATGCTCTAAGGCAGAATTCACCCCTGTCAAGCTGATAGGCAAAGAAAAGCTGAAAATGGTGTAGTACATACAGCTACATGAGCCAAGATGTGGTGCAGCTGTTTGAGTAATTTGAAGAACCCTGTTCTAAAAGGCTTCTTACTTGAACAGTATTCCTAGGAATCTAAATCAACTCCTGGGGTCCTTAAGAAGAATCCCTGCCTATACTGACTAAACTCTAACCTCAGTCAAATACCTAAACCTACCTCTAATACAATTTTAACTAAACCACAGGTTTAAAAGGGGAAGGCAAGGTAAGCATTTATAACATTATCATTAGCAGTATTATTATGTGCTTTGAATGACAATTATGAGCTCTTCTTATCAATGGCAATGTAAAAAAAATAAAACTGGTCCTGGTGCCACATGCCTGTAATCCTAGCACCCAGGAGGCAGAAACAACAAAATTGGAAGTTCAAGGTCATCCTTGACTACATAGCAAGCTCAAAGCCAGCTTTAGCCACCAGAGACCCAATCTCAAAAGCAAAGGCTGAGCCACACAGTCAGGGTCACTTTACTGCTTCCCTTGATTGCATTCAACAGAAGGACTGCTCTCCTGTTCCCCATGCTCAGCATAGCAATGCAATACCCTTCAGTGGCTTACTGACTTTCGCTTTTTCTTCTGGGTGTGACTGAGAATTCCCATGTCTACATCTGCCTCAATTTGGCCTGCACACCAAGCAAATCAAGGCCAAAGCTCAGAGTGCCATAGACTTCCCAAGAGCCAGTGTGGCTATGTTTCCTATAGAGGTCTGAAAACCTGTTGAGGTTCCAAAGTCACCACCAATTTTCAAATGTGATCAGGATCTCTGAAAGTCACAGTTACCATACAGCTGAGTAAAATATTTTTCATAAATTTAACGCCAGCATGTCTGTGTTTGGAAACTTTGAAAATACATGTTGTATGGTTTACTGCACTGGAAAAGGTGCCAAACAGTTTCAAAGGAGGGGAAGTGTATAACTGTTTCCTTTCAAATGCATTTTCCAATGGGATCCATTCAGGGAAAAGGCTGGAACTAACTAAAACATTATTAAAAACTGTTATGGAAAGAGACAGAGAGATGGAAAAAGATAAACCCCCAAAAGTAAAATATATAACCAAGGAGAAGACAAGCAATCGAGAAAGAAAGGGGACCTGGGTAGAAAGACATGTCGGAGAAGGGAATGGAGTAAGATGGAGTTTCGTCTGGCAGTTGCTGTTCGTGGTTTCATATTGTTGAGGATCAATCGATCAGGACTGCAGCGCTGCTGGCCCAGTGGCATAAGACAAACCACAGAGTTGGCTTCAAGCTCAGCACTTGCGAACTGCTGACCTTCAGTTTTCAAACCAAAAATATTCTTTGGGAAGCAGTAATACTAAGTTCAGTCTAAGCAGCCAGCAAAAGCAAGGATTCCTAACCTGAAGTAACACCCTATCCAGTTACATCAGGCACTCACACTTTGCTAGCATCAACTAGGAAGGAAGTTTGCAAACCTGAAACTACACCCTAACCAAACTCACTCCAGGTTCTGACTCAACCAAGTGGCAACGATAACCAAAAATGCTGGAACAAGTGACATGCTGTTTGGAAGTTGCTTTAACCAGAACCCACTCAAATGGGAAAGCCAGTCCTCACCCACACTGCTATTGATCGAACAATTCTTGCTGAGGTCACATGCATATGACTCTAGTGGAATCTGTATACAATGTTTAGAACAGAGTCTAGTGCTGCCTCACAATGCCAACACACACACACATACACACACACACACACACACACACACACATACACACACACACACACACCACAGTTTCTACATTTCCTCTAATACCCCTAAATTCCCCTAGCTAGAGTATAAAACTGCATCAGTTAAACTGAGGTAGTTCTGAAAATGGAAGAATGTAGCACTAGTAATCTTTTAGAAACAGGACTGCTCTCTGGGCAAACTAGAATTTTTTCCCTATCCTAAGCCACTGTAGCCTTTTGATATGAAATCTTAGCTCACAAGAATCTATTTTGAAAGGAAGAACAGAACTGCTCCTTATCAGTGCCAAAGTACTTTCTTTTTGAGCTCCTCCAATAGAGAGGTAAACAAATCAATTAAGTTAACTACAAAAACTAACAAGATTGAGCTGACAATTGGGATTCTAGAACTCAAAATTCCAGGAAACAGCTCTAGGAGAAAGGGGCAATGTGCCACAGATGGGGCTGTTGGGCTAATCTGCAGCCTCCCAGTGCTAGGCCACTTACGCCTCAGCCAGCTTCAAACAGTGTAGGGCGGGCAGACCTTGGTGCAAGCTCGCTGAGTTCCAGGACACCATTCTTGAGGGTGTAATAACCATGAGCTGTAGCACACATGTTGAGGGATGAGGGAAAAAAATAAACAGAGAGACAAAAGAATGAGGATGCACTGCCAATTTCAATTGTGCAGCTTTTATTTTTAAATGCTTATCAAGCTGAGAGAGAGCAGAGTTCTTGGAAAACAAGGTTTCCTTTTTTCCAATGCCAGCGTCAAACACCCTCAAGGACGGGCACTGCACAGACTGTAACAACAAGGAACGTGGCTTTGCATCCTCTCAGCAGCACAGCTCTCTACAGGTCCCACGCTGCTCTGATTTCGGCTTAGCTGAGAACTCTAAATAACAGGCCCACTGCCTCTGTTAAAAACTGTTCTTTTCACGTTTTTTAAATCTGGAAACTGACTGCATTAGAATTACAGCCCATCACACACCAGCTCTCTTCACTAATAAAATACATGTGTAAAATGCCTAATTATTACTTTTACTGAACTACAGTGCTTGGGGATCAAATACCGGAAGCTGAAGGCTCAACCAGTTGTTAGCTACAGGGTAAAAAGGAGGAGCCAAAGACGACCTACAGTTAGCAGCAGGAAAGAATATTAGGTCTAGATACATGCCCCAAGAGCCCATGCCCAAAAGAAACAAAAGGGCACTTTTAGTAACCCTGTTTTTGTTCTGACCAGCTCCACAAGAATTCATGCCATAGTGGCATGCTGGGAGACCTGGCATGACTTATTCAGGCCTAAGCTGCTCATGCCCAAGCTCAGCACAAAAAGAAAAGTGTAGTCCAAGACAGATGGATACTGCCTGACCACTCATCAGCAGAGGGCTTGGAGAGTCTGACCAGTAAGGAAACAAATAACACATCTGATTCTCCATGCCCCAAACCCTACCAGGTCCCCAAAGAGGCAAAACAAAGGTCATCAGGAGCAGGCAATTACACAAGATCTATGTTGTGAAGGAAAGCAGACTACAGGCAGTTCTGGACTGTGCCCCATACTGCATCCCAGAACACTGATCACAATGCTGGAAATATTACTCACAGGATGAGCCAGTCCATCCCTCCTCAGGGCTGGTGCTGAGAAGTCTGATTAGAAACTGGCAGTCAACTCTAACATGCTCATTTATAATAAAAGGTATGCATTAAACAAACTTGCCCAAACCTTTAACAAATCATGACTTTCAGCTTTATTTTGCTTTTTTTTTTTTTTAAAGGGACTGAACCTAGGGCCTCATGCATACTAGGCAAGTGATCCACCACTGAGCCACTTCTTCAGCCTGTGACTGTTATTCTTAATCATCCACTCGGACTCCTCTCCTTGGCAGATCTTGCCCATCTCTTAGACTTTCACAAAGTTCTTTTCTTCTGCAGGGCACATGAGAAAACAACTCTGTCATAAAGAAACCCAGGAAGAAAACCTGTAAAGGCAGGTGAGTTAAGCCTGTGGTGGACATTCCTTCTGGGGATGACCAAATGGGAACAGTAATTCACAGAGGCAGAGGGGTCTGCAGTCACTCTGCATGCCACATGTGTAACCCTTAAGAAGTAAGGAATGCTCTCAACAGGAAAAACACAGCAGCAAATGCTGTGATACCAAAGCCACAACTCCATGGGTCCCTGGAGCCTCTCAAACTAAGCTGCCAGCTAGGGAGCTCACACTAGCTTTGGATGAAACACAGCTCTGGTAGAGTAATTAATTTTTTTCTTAACTAGGATTACATTAATTTTCAAGGACTAATGGAGTCCAGCTGTAATGAGAAGAACGGCTGCTGATGCACAAAAGCACTTGTGCTTACAACATTATAAACACACATACACAGAGAGAACGAGACACAGCGAAAGAGACCTATAAAAAGGATCCACTATAACAGGATATTTTTAGTTTCTACAATGCTGCACTAAAAATACAGCCCTGGCTGATACATCATGGCAGAACTATTCTCTTCTTGTCCCTTCAGGAACAGTTTAAAACATTTATTTTTGTTTCCTTTTGCAATGGTCAGAGTAGAGAGAGAAAATAGCAACTCATTGATAAGAGGAAACGAGAGAGACATGAAAAATTGAAAACTACCTAAAACTCATGGAGAGGTTTATTTTATTAGTTCTTAATAAATATCTTGCAGATTTCCTCAGGAAATACACCAGATCACATGTAAAATAGTTTGATACTGATGTCAACTGCATCAACATATGAAGTCTATTAGGGTGAAGCCGCAGCAGGGTGATCAGCGAGCTGAAAAACTCCACAGTACTTGGAGGGGGGTTGGGGGGGAGATCTCACGGCCTTCCAAATTCTTCGAGAGGTAAAAAAGTCAGCCAAGACACAGAGAGAAAGAGAGAAAAAAAAAAGAAAGAAAGAAAGAAAAAAAAAATCCCACATCCTGCTTTCAGCTGCCAGCAATGTGAAGTGCCCAGAGATTAATTCTACGTCTGGCCTGGAAATGTGACTTTAAAGCATGAGGGAGGGGAGGAAGGGGGAAGGGGGCGAGGAGGAAAGAGGAGGGCAGGCTAACTGAGGCTGGCAGCAGGCCACCAACCCCCTCCCAAGCCATGTTTCAATGTAGACAGAAGTAAACCCCAACAGACAGCAGCGCCTCAGCCTGCCAGGGCCTTACACCAGCTGCAATGCATCTCGCTTTCTCCACTCAGCCACAAGTGCAGATGTTCTCTGCACATCACTTCCGCTAGGCTTTCTCTTAAAGGACTAGCACACAGATGTAGAGGTATTTCCCTCCCTTAGTAACACATCTCTTTCTTTAGGGGACAAGAGGAAGGTCAAAATGCTGAGAACAGATATCACTAAGGCAAGAAGATCTGCTCCAATCTCCCACAGATCAGACTGGGTTAAAGAGCACAGGTAATCATGAGACTGGATCTCAGATCCCAACACAACATAACAAACCAGGTGACCCACAAGATCCTGTAACTCCACCTCTGAGGACCCAGTATCTTCTGGTTTCCACACATGCGTATATATTCACAGACATAAAAATAAATAAATTGTGGAGAGTAGAAGAAACCCTAAGAATGTGTACTGTTGACATGAACTGGCTATGTCAAAGTCCTCAGACTAATTAGAATATTGTAAATTCCTCCACTCTCAAAGGCAGGAGCTGAAGGTGAAGGTCAAAGGGAAATGGCAAAGCCTAACGGGGTGGGGGTGGGGGTGGGGTGGGGGGTGTCTGAATGTGGACACTGATAGCAGCTGCAGAAACTGTCCTTCATGTGATGTTTACAGCCTGATGACTCTTCCTCTACCTACACAGATTGTTCCTACCAAGATTGGCTAAACATGTCTCCTTGATCCATTTGTATACCATAAACCCTGCCTCCTTGTTTATCTGTATGTAATGGCCTTGCCTCCTTGTTCAGCTGTATGTAATAACCCAACCTCCCCATTCAAATCTATATATGCACCATAACTTCTGGGTGCTGTGATTTCTCCATCAGAAATACCTAAGACCACCTGATCCCAGCTTTCCTGTACATGTGTCTATATGTCTCTTTTCTTCATTCCCTCACCACTCCAGTTCATCTGTCTCTGTAATCATGCTGGAGATGGTAGTAAATAATTTAAAAACCTCAAATACAAACAAGGAATTACTAATTTGAGGCCAGCAAAGATGGCTCAGAGGGTAAAGGTTCTTGTCATGCAAGCCTGGCCACCTGTTTAATTCTGAGAACCCACATGAAAGTGAAAGGACAGAATCCACTCCAAGGTTATCCTCTGACCTATACACCAATATGTCACACACTTCCCCCATAATAATAAATAAAAAAACTACCAATGAATATATTAAGTATTTGTTATACTTACTACCTGCTCAAATAAACTGATGTAAAATCTACTAGGCTGTATATAAGACTACATATAGAACCTTTAATGTTATAAAACTTAGGAAAAAATGTCATTCTTCCTAATAGTCAATAAAATGTAATTTACAATAAGACAGGTTTAAAGACAGCTTGGTAGTTTCTTACAAAATGTAGTATGAGCTAGGCATGGTAATTACATGTCTGTAATACTAGCACTCCAGACTGCTGAAGCAGGAGGATCAAGTTTTCAAGGCCAGCCTGAGCTACAGTGAGACACTGTCTCAACAAAACTAGAATGGGGAGATAAGATGACTCAATTGGTAAGACCTCTTATTTTGCAAGCATGAAGACTAGAGTTCAAATCTCTAGCAACCACATAAATCACTGGACAAAGCTGTCACACCTGTAACCCCAGCAGCATTCAGGGGGAGGGACAATCCGAGCTCTTGCAAAAATGGAGATCTTTTCATTCACTGAAAGATCCCATCTCAGGCTAGTACCTGAGTGGTAAGTCAGAGTGCCACAAAGGAACATACTCACTGTCCATGTCTAGCTTCTCCAAGTGTATGCTCCAGCTAGCCACACACACACACACACACACACACACACACACACACACACACCACTCAAAAGATCCCAAAACAAAAAAATAAGGTACTCTAACTATATGGACCAGCTATCAGGTTGCCAAATATTCAATCAAATAGTAAAAAACTTAGATCTGCAATAATAACCTGTATATAGATGTTTTAAAAAACTATACTTGGAAAAAAATCAAGATGCATTCCAGTGATGTAAATTAATAAAGTGTAATTAATAAAGTGTAGGATAGTCAGACAACAGAATATTCATCATGGGCTGGAGAGAAGGCTCAGTGGTTAAGAGTACTTGTTCCTCTTACAGGGGACCCAGGTTTGGTTCCCAGATCCAATGGAGACAGGGTTTTTCTGTGTAGGCTTGGCTGTCCTGGAACTCACTCTGTAGACCAGGCTGGCCTCGAACTCAGAAATCCACCTGCCTCTGCCTCCCAAGTGCTGGGATTAAAGGCATGGGCCACCACTGCCTGGCACAATAACCCTTTTTTGACTTCCATAGGCACCTAGGTACACATGGTATAAGCAAGGAAAACAATTATATAGCCAAATATGGTGGTTCAGAAATTCAATCCCAGCACTCAAGAAACAGAGACAGATCTCTATGACTTCAAGACCAGCCTGGTTTACACAAGTGAGTTCCAGGCCAACTAAGACTACATAGTGAGACACTGTCTCAAACCAAACCAAACCAAACAGGAGGGCATATCAGCAACTGAAAGAAGGCAGCATGAAAGAGTCACATAGTCCATGATTCCAACTATATGATTTATGGGAATGATATATCTATATGGTAAAAAGATTAGTGGTAGCCTAGGAGTCAAAATAAAGAAATAGATGCTAAGACAGCATATGAGCACTTTTAAGGACAGCAAAACAAATTAATAGCCTTGGTAATAATAGATATATGTCACTGTACATATGCCAAGAACCACAAATGAAAACAAACACAAAATGTACAAAAGTGAACACAAAGATAAACTACATATTTGAGGTGTTATGGCTACTAAAAGTGAATATACATAATCTTTGGTGTTGGTGTTTGATAGTAGAGGAGGTTGAAGGAAGGGAAAATGGATAATATGGGAAGTTTCTATATCTTGTATTCAGTTTTGCTATGAACTAGAAACTAAAATAATTGACTTAAAGAAAGGATGTTTTCCTATATTTTGTTTCAACAAATATATGAAGGCTCACTGTCCATAAGAAAGTAGTCTTTGAGCCATGTGGTGGTGGCACACAACTTTGATCTTACCACATGGGAGGCAGAGGCAGGTGGATCTGTGAGTTTGAGATCAGCCTGGTCCCAAGAGTTCCAGGACAGCCAGGGCTACATAGAGAAACCTTATTTTTTAAAAAAAAAAGAAAGAAAAGAAAAGAAAAAGAAAATAAGAAAAGAGAAAAAATTTAAAAAGTAGTCATTGTTGGACATCCTTAAACATTGCTGTTAAAAATGTAAAACTGAGGGCTGAAAATGGCTTAGTGAAGAGCACCGTTCCAGAACCCACATGGTAGCTCACGATCACCCTTAACTCCAGTGCTAGGGAATCCTATTCCATTATGTACATCCATATGCAGGCAAAGCACTCACATATAAAATAAATCACAATAAAATAAAATAAAATACAAACTGGGAGCAAATGTAACTTATTTGTTAGAGTGCTTGTCAAGTATGCATGAGGCCCAGAGTTCAATCCCCGGACAGCACAAAGCAAGAGCAAACCTCAGGAGAATCAGGAAGCCAAGATCATCCTCGTCTACACAGAGAGGTCCAGGCAGCCAGGGAAACATAAGACCCTGTCACCAAAACAAAACAAAACAGTATATACTGGTGCTGGAGGTGTAGATCAGTTAGTAGAGTGCATGCCTAATAGGTATGAAGCTCAGTCCCCAGCAATGCACAAAACTAGGCATAGTGGCTTGCTTATACCTCACCTCAGTTACACAGCATTGGGAACCAGCCAAATCTGCAAGAGATCATCTTCCTCTATAAAGATAAAAATGGAAACTGACCAGGTATGATAGTGCAATCTGCAATCCCAGCTACTCAGGAAGCTCAGGCAAGAGAATCACAAGTTCTAGGTCAAGCTGGGCAAGTTAGAGAAACAAAACTTTTGAAAAGGGATAGAAGCCGAGCAGTGGTGGTATATGCCTTTAAGCCTAGCACTTGGGAGGCAGAGGCAGGTGGATTTCTGAGTTTGAGTTCCAGGACAGCCAGGGCTACACAGAGAAACCTTGTTTCAAAAAAAAAAAAAGAAAAAGAAAGAAAGAAAAAAAAGAAAAGGGCTAGGAATGTAGTTCAATAGTGTATTTACTATAACTTACAGTATACTTAACACAATTTATAGTTTACTTACTACAATTTTTTAAAAAGATTTATTTAATTTTGTATATGAGTGCTCTATCTGCAAGTACACCGGCACACCAGAAGAGGGAAACAGATCTCATTACAGATGGTTGTGAGCCACCATGTGGTTGCTAGGAATTGAATTCAGGACCTCTGGAAGGAGAGCCAGTGCTCTGAACCACTGAGCCATCTCTCCAGCCCCCTACTTACTACAACTTTTATGTGTTAAGTATAACTTAACACATAAAAGGCCCTAGAGTCATTCTCTACTATTTCATCCTCCAAAAAGAGTTAAACTAGCATTACTTCTACGAAAGTAATCTAGCATCACTTATCAGAAATGTTGATAGACTTCAAATTTTTTAACCCAACAACTAAACATCTAAAATGTACTGGATGTAGTTAATAGATCACACCTGGAATTCCATGATGTCAGAGAGGAAGGCAGAATGATAAACCCAAGTATAGAGTGAGACCCTGTTTCGAAAAGCCAACAGCCACTATGGAGATCACTGTGAGGTTTTGTCTACTACAAGATCAAGCTATGTTGCTCTTTGGCATATACCCAAATGACTCTACACCCTACTGTACTGATACTTGCTTATCCATGTTCACAGCTACTCTTTTGATAATAGCCAGACATTGGAAAGAGCCTAGATGTTTACCAACTGGCAAATGGATAATAAAAATATGGTATATTTAATCAATGAATATTATTCAGCTGTTAAGAAAGATGAAATTCAAAGATAAATGGATAGAGGTAGGAAAACAAAAACAAAAACCATCCTGAGTGAGGAAACCCAGATCCAAAATGCAAATACTGCATGTTTTCTCTTATTATGTGCATGTTAGTTTTTAAGCTTTTAATATGTATACTACAATCAGAATAACCACAGGTTAGTTACCTAGCACAGAGGGTGGCGGTGGGGTGGGGTAGGGTGGGGTGAGGGAGAGTCTTCCAGGAAAGGGAAAGATAAAGGGGAAACTAGAATAAGACGATTTTTTTTTCTTATTTATTTTTTTGTTTTGGGTTTTTTATTTGTTTTTGAGAGAGAGAGAACACACAGGAAGTTGCTTGGATAGGAAGGTAAGGAGGATCTAGGAAGAGTGGAGAAACCATGACCAAAATATATTATGAAAAAATTTTAAGTGAATAGAGGGGGAATAACACTGCTTCAATTTTGAAGACAATGATAAAAGTTAAATCCTAAAAAAGCATGTAAAATAAAGTTCTGTGGAAAATATAAGCATTATAAATCAATAAATATTCTAACTAGACATGGTGGGTCATGCCTTTAATCATAACATAGAGCAGAGACAGGTGCATTTTTGTGAGGCCAGCCTGGTCTACATAGTGAGTTGTAGGGCAGCAAGGGCATGTATAGTAAAATATCCTGTATCCAAAAATAGACAGAGGATTGACAGACAGACAGACAGGCAGACAGACTAATAAAATAAGAAATGCAAACACAAATTTTATGGATAAAGTTTTTAATTACAATTCTGTGCATGAAGGCACATGCCTATAATCTCTGCACTTAAGCAGCTAAGAAGAAATCCAAAGCCAGACTAGACCATATACAGCGACCTGCCTCCAATAAATAAACAATATCTCAAATGAAGAATTTACACCCTCAATACTCATTGGTAAAGTATAGCACAACCAAACATCTTCTATTTAGTACCTTTTTAACTGTGTGGAAACCCTTGAATATACATAAAGAAATGAAAACACAGGACAGGAAGGTGGCCTAGAAGCAGCTTCTTCCACTTTGTGACCCTTTTTTTAGTCCACTAAATAATTTTAAAAATTACTTAGTTTATGTAAACAGTATAGAAATGCTCTAAGGTGAGGGTAGAAATATGGTAACTGGATACAGAAGAAGAAATAAAATTATCAGGCAGATAAAGATAATAAAGGATTAAAATCTTAGGAGACTAGATGAGAAAGGACATATACTTTCTGATCTAAAGATACTGGCTCCATGATCAGGGGCAAATACCAAAGCACACTTAATGTATTTTAATCTAACATCAGGATGTAAAAACATATAACTGGAAATTATATTTTCAGGAAAATAACCTTAATAAAAATCATGAAAGAATAACAACAGTATGATAATTAGTAATAACCCAGTGGACAGGGAGATAGAGAGATGGCTGAGTGGTGAAGAGCACTGGTTGCTCTTCAAATGACCCAGGTTTGATTCCTATCTTCTACCTATGGCTTGCAACCATATGTACCTCCAATCCCAAGAGATCTAACACTCTCTTCTGGCTTCCATGGTTACCAGGCACACATGTGGTACACCAACATGCATGCAGGCAAAACACCTATATACACATTATTAACATAAAGGTTAAAAATTTTTAAGAAGGCCAGGCGATGGTGGCTCGCGCCTTTAATCCCAGCACTTGGGAGGCAGAGGCAGGCAGATTTCTGAGTTTGAGGCCAGCCTGGTCTACAGAGTGAGTTCTAGGACAGCCAGGACTACACAGAGAAACCCTGTCTCGAAAAAAAGAAAATTTAAGAAGATAATAGCTCAGCAAACAAATGTCACAATTTTTATTGCTCAGACTAACTTACTAACAAGCAAGTGTTTGATTTGAACATCACAAACATTCACTGAAAACTTACAATGAGCCAGTCACTCTTCTAGATGCTCAACATTTCACTGAAGACAACACATCAAACAAAAACAAAAACAAAAACAAAAACAAACCAAAACAAACAAAAAAACCCAACTATCTGCAGGGCACTTATGTTCTTGCATAGTAGTAGAGAGAAGTAAATAATAAACATATGCATAGTAAGTTACATATTCTTTACCATCTGGCACATACAAGAGCAGAGCAGGAAGATCAGAGTGTAGTGTGGAAGCAGAAAACAACAGTATTAAATAGTGTGGTTGGGTCAGGCTTCACAGAGACTACATTAAACAGAGTACAGATGATGAGAGGCTCACCACTTGGCTAGATATAATATTCCAAGGTAGTAAAAACACTACTGAAAGAGCTCAGATTAAAGGCAGTGATGGTGCACGCCTTTAATCCCAGCACTTAGGAGGCAGAGGCAGGCGGATTTCTGAGTTCGAGGCCAGCCTGGTCTACAGAGTGAGTTCCAGGACAGCCAGGACTACATAGAGAAACCCTGTCTCGAAAGACAAAACAAAATAAAACAAAACAATAACAACAACAAAAAAAGCCCAAAGGTTGAAGAGTCTAAAGCTTATCATTGGACCTGCAAGAAGACCAATATGGCTAGAGAAGAGTAAATAAGATGGGAGAAAACAGAAATGAATAGGGTAAAAAAAAAAAAATATGAAGGGAAGTCCTCACAGGAAGTCCTTGTTGGTAGGCTGCCACTGTAAATAAACTAGAAAACTAGTATAGAGATTTTAAACAGAGAAGTGACATGATCTGATATTTTTAAAAGAATTCGGCTTGACAAAGAGAGGTTTCTGTGTGTATGCATGTATGTGCACAGGTTATGTGTCTGTGTCTGGAAGAAGAGGGAGCACCAGTAAAGTTGACAGGGACTGGAGGAAGGTGCCTGAAACCAAACCTTGAAGACCTAAGTTTGATCCTTTGAGACCACATGGTAGGAGAGAAATGATCTCTACAAGTTGTTTTCCATCCTCTGTATGTATGTACCATAGTAAATTTGAGCATGTGCATGCACACATGCATACATGTACAATCAATCAATCAATCAATCAATCAATCAATGAAACATTTTAGGGGATGAAAAGATGGCTCAGCTGTTATGAGCACTGGTTGCTCTTCCAAAAGACCTGGATTTGACTCGAACTCACACAGCAGTTCATAACCATCTATAATTTTAGCTTCAGGGGATTCGAAGCTCTCTTCTGACCTCTACCTGCACCAGGGACACAAATGATGCACATATATACATAAAAGCAAAACACCCATTGACATGAAATGTTTTTTCTTAAATAAGTGAGCAAAAGGAACAATGAGGGAATTACTTGAACCCACACACCTATGGTAACTTCATCTTCGACAAGACAGCATTTTCTTTTTTATTTTTGTTTGTTTGTTTGTTTGTTTTGAGACAGGATTTCTCTGTATAGTCCTGGCTGTCCAGGACTTCACTCTGTAGAACAGGCTGGCCTTGAACTCAGAAATCCACCTGCCTCTGCCTCCCAAGTGCTGGGATTAAAGGCTCGAGCCACCACCACCCGGCCAGCATTTTCAACAAACGGTGCTGGTTCAACTAGTGGTTAGGCTGGCTCAACTAGTGGTTAGCACGTAGAAGAATGCAAATCGATCCATTCCTATCTCCTTGTACAAAGCTCAAGTTGAAGTGGATCAGGACCTCCACATAAAACCAGGTACACTGAAACTAATAGAAAAGAAAGTCTGGAAGAGCCTCGAGCACATGGGCACAGGGGAAAATTTCCTGAACAGAACACCAATAAATTATGTTCTAAGATCAAGAATTAACAAATGGGACCTCATAAAACTGCAAAGCTTCTATAAAGCAATAGGACAAAACGGCAACCAACAGATTGGAAAAAGATCTTTACCAATCCTACATCCGACAGAGGGCTAATATCCAATATGTACAAAGAACTTAAGAAGTTAGACTCCAGAGAATCAAATAACTCTATTAAAAAATGGGGTACAGAGCTAAACAAAGAATTCTCAACTGAGGAAACTCGAACGGTGGAGAAGCACCTAAAGAAATGTTCAACATCCTTAGTTATCAGAAAAATGCAAATCAAAACAACCCTGAGATTCTACCTCACACCAGTCAGAATGGCTAAGATCAAAAACTCAGGTGACAGCAGATGCTGGCAAGGATGAGAAGAAAGAAAAACACTCCTCCATTGTTGGTAAGATTGCAAGCTGGTACAACCACTCTGGAAATCAAGTCTGGCGGTTCCTCAGAAAATTGGACATAGTATTTACCTGAGGACCCAGCTATACCACTCCTGGGCATATACCCAGAAGATGCTCCAACATATAACAAGGACACATGCTCCACTATGTTCATAGTAGCCTTATTTATAATGGCCAGAAACTGGAAAGAACCCAGATGTCCTTCAACAGAGGAATGGATATAGAAAATGGGGTACATCTACACAATGGAGTACTACTCAGCTATTAAAAACAATGAATTCATGAAATTCTTAGGGAAATGAGTAGAACTATCCAAATGGAAAATATCATCCTAAGTGAGGTAACCCAATCACAAAAGAACACACATTGTATGCAATCACTGATAGGTGGATATTAGCCCAAAAGCTCCAAATAGGCAGCATACAATTCACAGACTACACGAAGCTCAAGAAGAAGGAAGACCAAAGTGTGGATGTTTCAGTCCTTCTTTCTTAGAAGGGGGAACAAAATACTCACAGGAGGAAATACAGAGACAAAGTGTGGAGTAGAGACTGAAGAAAGGCCATCCAGAGACTGCCCCACCTGGGGATCTATCCCATACACAGTCACCAAACCCAGACACTGTTGGATGCCAAGAAGTGCTTGCTGACAGGAGCCTGATAGAGCTGTCTTATCTGGTATCAGTGGGAGGAAAGGCCCTTGGTCCTGTGAAGGCTTGATGCCCCAGAAAGGGAGGAGTAGGTGGGTGGGGGAGCACCCTCATAGAAGCAGGGGGAGGGGGGATGGAATAGGAGATCTCTGGGGGGTGGAAGGGGGACCAGGAAAGGGGATTGCATTTGAAATGTAAATAAAGGAAATATCCAATTTAAAAAAAAAAAAAGAAAAGAAAATTCAAAACTGGGCTGGAAAGATGCCTCAATGATTAAGAGTACTAGCTACTCTTCCAGAGGATCTGAGTTCTGTTCCCAGCACCCACATTGTGACTCACAGCCATCTCCTGTTCCAGGAGGTCTGATGCCCTATTCAGACCTCCACCTGGGCAAAAGGACTCATGCATAAAATAAAATATGTAGATAAAAATATTCTTAAAAAGGTTTCAAAGCTTTTAAAGATGGATTTTTATCCATCCCACACTTGAAGATTTAACCATGGTGGATAATCAGGCCATGTGTGCACGGGTTTTTCTTCCACTGAGGAGTCTTGAAGAAATGTGACAATGACCTGAGTGTGTACTTTTAGCATCATCTCAAAAATAAGTTAGCAAACATTTTCCTGTGCTCACTGCCCTGACATTAATTCTGGGCATCACCCTCTCTCAGGGGAGAGGTGAAAAGAGGTTATGCAGAACAGACAGTGATAACAAGGTGATGTCACAGATGTGTCTCATAGAAGTCTCCAGCCAATTCTGCTCATAATCACTCTATGGTGATTTACTCTACCCTACCAACGCCAGCTGGAGAAGAGAGGAAGAAAGCCGATACAGCCTTCAGCCTTGGGCAGGCACTATGAGATCTTTTTCCCTCCGGCCCCCTGCCAGCCCCTCAGCTCTTTTAACCACTGCTCCTTCCCTCAGAAGCCAAAGTGTGAACAGCACGTGTCTAGATTTTAGAAAGCTACCCAGCAGCTGGACTCCCAGCAGCATGTCAACTGCTGTGTCTGCTGCTGGCACTTGGGGCAAGGGATCACACGGGCATTTTCTCAACATAAGCTTTAAAATGGGGAGTCTTAGATCTGAAAGGAGGACTTAACCAAGTTACAAAGCTCCAATTACTGTAAATACATTCCAAAACATATGACTGTCTGCCTTCTAAAGAGGAAATTGAGACATGCAAGCAACCAAACAGCTCTAAGAACAGCAGCAGTCAAGAACAAAAGCACAGAGTACCCTGACTAATGGAAAGGATTTTATGGGCCAATAGGGTTCACCAGATATGTAATGTAATGTGGCTGAAACAAGAGAGCCCTCTTTTCCAGATCACTAGCTCACACTCTTGGAAATAAATGATATCCATCACTTCAGCTGCAGGCTTCTCCTCTCCCTTGCTTTCTAGTCAGTACCTTTTTCTCTCACCAATTAGCCCTGAGAGCAAGTGTCCTGCACATCAAACACTTCTGGAGAAAACTGACAATTATGAACCTGATCATTTCATCTGCCCTAATACAAGAATATAAATGGGCAGTAACTGAAAAAGTACAGAGGAGACTAAATGTCCTTGCCTCTCTGCATATGAGTGCTCAAGTCATACTGATGTTAAACAAAAAAGAGCCAGGTGTAGACTTGATGTCTGTCATCCCAACACTTAGGAGGCTGACTTGAGTTCTTGACCAGCATTTGTGATAAATAAAATAATGAAGGGGGGAGGGAGAGAGGGAGAGAGGGGGGGAGAGGGGGGGAGAGAGAGGGAGAGAGAGAGAGAGAGATTGATTTTCTCTGGTAAACTAAATACACAGAACCACTCAGAAACACAACAAACTATTTAGGAAAACGCACTTTTAAAATTTTAAAGCACTGATGATGGCCATATAGTGGAGGACACCTGTAACACCATCTCTTATAACACAGAAACAGATGCATTTCTTGAGTTTGAGGCCAGCCTAGTCTACAAAGTGAGTTACAGATAGCCAGAGCTACACAGAGAAACTCGAAAAAAAAATTATGACATTGATTTATGTTGTGTGTGTTAGGGGAAGTCTGGTGCTCAGAGGACAACTTTGGGGAGTTAGTTTTCCCCTTTCACCATCTCTGTGGGACTGAGAATTAAATTTGGGTTGTCAGGCTTGATAGTAACTGTTTTTTTTTTTTTTTTTTTTTGATGAGCCATCTTGCTAGTCCTAAAATAGACTCTTTTAAAGATTAAATAAAGGTCTTTCCTTTTGCTGCTGCGGCCACACCCATGAGTATGCTCAGGCTACAGCAGAGGCTTGCCTCTAGTGTCCACTGCTGTGGGAAAAAGAAGGTCTGGCTGGACCAATGAAATCGACAATGCTAACTCCCGTCAGCAGATCAAAGATGGGCTGATCATCAGGAAGGCTGTGACTGTCCATTCCCCGGCTCGCTGCTGGAAAAACACCTTGGCCCGACAGAAGGGCAGGTATTCGGGCATAGGGAAGAAGAAGGGTACTGTCAACGCTTGGATGATTGAGAAGAGAACCTGGATGAAAAGGATGAGGATCCTGTGCCGGCTTCTCAGGAGATACTGGGAATCTAAGAAGATTGACCGCCATATGTACCACAGCCTGTACCTGAAGGTCAAAGGGAATGGATTAAAAAACAAGCGGATTCTCATGGAGTACATTCACAAGCTGAAGGCCGACAAGGCCCGCAAGAAGCTACTGGCTGACCAGGCTGAGGCGCGCAGGTCTAAGACCAAGGAAGCACGAAAGCACTGGGAGGGGCGACTCCAGGCCAAGAAGGAAGAGATCATCAAGACTGTCCACGGAGGAAGAGACCAAGAAATAAAATTTCCCTCGTGTCTATGCATAGTGGCCTGGCTGTGGCCTCACATGGATCAGTCATTAAAATAAAACAAGCCTTAAAAAAAAAGATTGAATAAAGGTAGTATGGCCATACAGATCTTGGGCCTCAGGAAATATGTTATTTTATGGAATTAAACTTTGGTTTCTAAAACTTTGTAAGCACAGAAACAAGAGAAGCTAAACATGTGGCAGAAAACTGAAGTTCCCCAAGGCTGCATCTAAAGCACCCATTTTATATCATAGTATCTAAAGTAAGTATGTTTAATATATTTCAAAGAAATAAAAGATAAGCTTACAAATGCTCACAGAACAAGAAATTATACAAAACAATTAAAGCATATAACAAAAGTCTAAAGATAAAAATGTATAAAATAAAACTCTCAATAGAGCATATTTAGCAGTAAATTAAATATAGTTAAGTGAAAGTTTGATGAACTAAAAAAAAGAGACAAGGAAATTATCTGGAATTCAGCAGCACACACACATACACACACAGGGGTGTGGGGGCACTTAAGAAACATCAAAGACAATGAAATATGTCTAATCAGAGAAAGCATGGGAGATGCAGTATTGGGTAGGGAAGAACTAAGGATTTCCTAAGACTTATAGGAAAAAAAATTTAAAGACACATGAAACCCACCAAATTTCCAGCTAGAAATAAAACCTAACCCCAGACAACCACTAAATCCAAAGGCTTTGTTTTTTTTCTTATACTCACTCACTCACTCACTCACTCACCCACCCACCCACCCACCCACTCACTCACTCACTCACTCACTCACAACAGGATATATATGCCATGGCACATCTGTAGCGAACAGAGGACAACTTGCAGAAGTTGGTTTTCTCCTCCTACCCTGTGAGATCTGGAAATCGAATTCATGTTTCAGGCTTGTCAGCAAGCACTTCTCCCTTTGAGCCATCTAATTGGCCTGATTTTGTTTGTTTTGTTGTTATTTTAACATAAAAAGCATGGGGAGGTTGTTTTTAAAAAAGAAATAAAAGATATTTGACCTTATTCAGCAGCAGTGGGAGCTCAGACAGTAACTGCTCTTAAGTGGCTATAGAAGACTTAGAATCCTGCTGCCCACAAACACAACGTTTTAGGAGATAAGGTAAAACAAAGCCCTTTTTCAGTCAAACAAAACCCAATGTTTTCGGCTGGGAATATGGCTTAGTGAAGTCTGTATCTGTAGCCCTCATGTAAAAGCTGGCCCAGCAGCAGAGGTCTGTGACCATACACTAGAAGAATGGAGGGGCTAGCTAGCCAGCCAGGCTAGGTTCACTGAGCAAGCTTCAGGTCACTGAGGCTATGTTTCAAAAAATAAAGTGGAGAGTGATAGAGAAGAGACCCAGCATCAACCTCTAGCTTCCACACATCACACACAGTAATGAACATCTGACTGAACACTCGTGTGCACGTGCACACACACACACACACACACACACACACACACAAAAGAAGAAAGAAATTTTTCATCAAAGATCTTCACTAAATAAATTTTAAAGAATTCAGTCAGAAAACAATCACAGGAAGAGTGTGAAATGGGGAGAAAATGTATCTACAAGGACAGAAATAGTGGGACATACCTGTAACTCTGAAGCAAGAATATAACAAGTCTGAATCTAGCTGGGGCTACAGGGATAGGTTTGATCTCAACAAAGAAACAATAAACTTATCTTATAGGGCTTGGAAGTGAAAAAGATATAAGAACATACAAAAGCAAATAAATAAAATTTTAGTGTTTTGTTGTATTAGGGAGAGCAGCAAAGTGCTGATTAATTTTTATTCCTGAGAATGTAACTATATATAGTGTAGTTCCTAGCATAGTCATCTCCCCAAATGGAAACCTTAAGGAGGGTTGTGAAATGAAGTAAACAAAACAAATCTATCCAAAAGAAACTAAGAGAAGCTGTGGAAAGAGCTGAGTGGAACAGTGTTTGCCTAGACACAGAAAGTTCTGGAACCTCACCACAAAAACAAAGGAACGCCAGGTGATGATGACGCATGCCTTTAATCCCAGCACTTGGGAGGCAGAGGCAGGCGGATTTCTGAGTTCGAGGCCAGCCTGGTCTACAGAGTGAGTTCCAGGACAGCCAGGGCTATACAGAGAAGCCCTGTCTTGAAAACAAAAACAAAAACAAAAACAAAAAACAAAAACAAAAAAACCAAAGAAACACAGGTAACAAAGGAGAAACATAAGTGGAATTACTGAGACAAAGCAAATGTACAACTACAGATTATACAGAGAGCTCTGACTAATAACTTGGTTTTAAAAACGGGCAAGAGATCTAACTTACCAAGCACGATACACACATGAAAAATCATTAATTAGGGAAATACAATTTAAAACCAACATGAAAAAGTTATAGAACAGCTAAAACAGAATTTAACAGCTGGGGCGGTGGTGACTCATGTCTTTAATCCTTGAATTCTGAGACAGAGGCAAGCAGATCTTTGAGTTCAAGGCCAGCCTAGTTCACAGAGCAAGTTCTAAGATAGCCAGGGCTACACAAAGAAACCCTGTCTTGAAAACAAAACAAAACAAAACAAAACCAAGCAACCAAACAAACAAAAACCCCCAAACCGACAATATCAAATATTTTTGGCAAAGATATAACGTGGACATCTCAAAGATTTTGGTGAGTGTTAAGCATCTAATCACCAAGGAAAACAGAGCAGTTTCTTATGTGATTAAATATAGACCTTTGTGTGATCTAGCAAATCCAAGTCTAAGAATTCACACAAGAGAAATAAAAATATTTCCACTCAAAGGCATATATAAATGTTTATGGCAGTTTAATTCATAATGGCTCAAAACTAGAAACAATCCAAATGTTAACAGATATTAGAATTAAACAAAACAAAACAAAACAAAACAAAAAAAGTAGGTCTGGAAGATGGTTTAGTCAGTAAATTTGGTTGTCATACAAGCCTGGCAATCTTTGAATTTGATACCCAGAACTCATTCCATAAGAGAAGCCACTCCACAAAGCTGTAGCACATGCATGCCCACACTCATAGATCATATACAGGACAACAGTAAATAAAAGGTTTAGATGCAGTATTTCTTTGCAACAGAGTACTATCTGGTAATATAAAAGAATAAAATACCAACAAAATAGACCACGTATAAATCTCAAAAGCAATCTACTGAGCCTGACACCAAAAAAAGCAAGCACTGTATGGAAACTCTAGAAAAGACAGAGCTTACTTCAACAAAAGAAAGCAAATCAGTGGTTGCCCAGGGCCAGAGGTAGAGATGAACAGATGGGCTCAAGAACAATTGTATTGGGGGGGAGGGGTTTAGGGTGAGGGGAAGAAAAGGCTCAGCAGTTAAGAGCACTGGCTGCTCTTCCAGAGATCCCGAGTTCAAGTCCCAGCAACCACATGTTGACTCACAATCATCTGTAATAGGATCTGATGCCCTCTTCTGGTGTGTCTACAATGTATTTATATACATAAAATAAACAAATAATGCTTTAAAAAAAGAATTTTATAGGATAACGAAACTTTTTTGTTTTATTTTGGTTTGAGTTTGGTTTTTCAACATAAGGTTTCTTTGTGTAACCTTGACTATTCTTGAACTAACACTGTAGACCAGGTTGGCCTTGAATCTACAAAGATCCCACTGCCTCTGCCTCCTGAGTGCTGGGATTAAAATTGTGTGCCACTACAGCCCAGCTGTTCTGGAGCTTGACTGTTGTTGTGGATTTGGTTTAACACTTGTATTATGTTAATTTAGTCCTCAAAATTTCATGAAATTCCGCATGTAAGACTCTGTATATAGAATGCTGAGGGTCTCTGTCAACAATGGGCTTTGATTAGTAAAAAAGTTGCAGGAAGCCAATGATTGGAAAGAGAGAGAGGTGGGACTTTAGGATTAGCAGGAAAGGGGGCTGAGGGAAGGAGAACCACCATGCCAGGGAAAGCAGAAAGATCTGGCCTGAGAAGTATGGGGGGTGGGGGTGGGGGCAGGCGATAGTGGCGCACTATCGCCTGGCTAAGAAATACTTTTAACAGTATCCACCACAAATAGTCATCAGGGAAACACAAATTAAAATTACTTAAGATTTCACCTTACTCCAGTCAGAATGATTAATAATTAGAAAATGAAAGTAGAGGCTGGAGAGATGGTTCTATGGCACCTGTTACTCTTGAAGAGGACCCGGGTTCAGTTTCCAGCACCACAGCACAGCTAACACCAGTCCCAGAGGGTTCAATGCCCAGTTCTTTTTTTTTTTTTGGTATTTTCGAGACAGAGTCTCTCTGTGTAGCTCTGGCTGTCCTGGAACTCACTCTATAGACCAGGCTGGCCTCGAACTCAGAAATCTGCCTGCCTCTCTCTGGCTCCCAAGTGCTGGAATTAAAGGTTTGCGCCACCACCGCCTGGCTTCAATGCCCAGTTCTAACCTCTTTGGCACTGCAGGCATGTGGTGGACATAAATACATGCAGATGAAACACTCACACACATAAAATAAAACTAAATCCTAAGAAAAATAAAGATAGAAAACATTAGTTGAGGTCTGGAGAGATGGCTTAGCAGTTAAGAGCACTAATTGCTCTTCCAGAGGTTCTGAGTTCAAATCCCAGCAACCACATGGTGGCTCACGACCAACTGTAATGAGATCTGATGCCCTCTTCTGGGAGGCAGAGGCAGGTAGATTTCTGAGTTTGAGGTCAGCCTGTTCTACAGAGTGAGTTCCAGGACAGCCAGGACTACATAGAGAAACCCTGTCTCAAAAAACAAAAAACAAACAAACAAAACAAAACAAAAAACTAGAAACAGACCTAACATATACAGGCATACCACTCCTGGGAATATACCCAAAGGAGTCTTTTTTCCTACTACAGAGATACATTTTCATCCATATTTATCAGTCCTCTATTCATAATAGTTAGGACAGGCTTAGATGCTCATTAGCTGATGAACTGATAATGAAAATGTGGTACCTAAATACAGTGGAATTTTATTCAGCTGTAAAGAAAGATGAAATTGGGTTAGAGAGACAGTTCAGCAACTAAGATCACTAACTGCTCTTCCAAAGGTCCTGAGATCAATTCCCAGCAACCACATGCTGGCTCACAACCATCTCTAATGGGATGTGATGCCCTCTTCTGGTGTGTCTGAAGACAGCTATAATGTACTCACATATATAAAATAAGTAAATACTTAAAAGAAAAAGAAAAAAGAAATTACAAAACTTCCATGTAAATTAGTGGAGCTTAGAAACATTATACTCTGAGGAAACCCAATCCCAGAAAGAGAAATGTTGCATGTTCTTACTCACACACGTATCTTAGCTTTGAATATTTAGATTTGTTTGTTTATCTTTGGAATACCTGTAGAATCCAGGAAGGTAGAAAAAAATTAATGGTGAAAAGGGAGAAAAAAAAATCTTAAAAGAGGGGGGATAGCAGAACACAAGCTATGTGAAGAAGGGGGGAATAACAGGGAGGGAGGTGTAAGGTGAGAGGACTGGAGAGTAAGACAAGGAATAGGGCTGGGGAGGGGTGACTAACGCTAAGGACCTTTGAAAAAGACGAATGGAAGCACATCCATATTCATTCACTCTCTGTTCTTCCTCTTCCTCCTACTCCTCCTCTTCCTTTTTTCTTCTCTCTCTCTCTCTCTCTCCCCCTCTCTTTTCTTCTCTCTAATTCAAATAAAGTAATTGAAGATACCATATAGAGCAGATTATGCTCGGCACAGAAGCCATAGGCTGCAAATGCAAAACCGATTGTCAGGTATGGGATACCTCCTCTTGAGCTGATCAGAGGTGTCCTGGAGGCCCCAGAATCATCCAGGCTATTGCCACTGCTCTTGTTTGCCCATCATAACTGAATGTGACCCTCCTGGTAAAGACAATACACACACTGGTCACAGAACATGGAGAAATAAAATTGGTATTGGTTAGAAACTTCCTTCTTTCTTGCTTGGCTAGCTGTCATGGTTGTAGAAGGTATTATATATTCTGCTAGGTGGGGGTGGAGGTGGGGGAAGTGATCAACACCTTTAACTAGTCACAAGCCTATTGATCTACAATTAAAGAAGTATGGTAAATGTGCCATTGGTGTAACAGTGGCACATCCTTCCTGATTGCTCTTAAAGTTCAGTCCATAGGAGGAAACACATGCATGATACTGTAAATCTGGTCAACAACTCATAGCTGGGGAAATCACAGGCCCCAAGGATAAACCAACTACTGTTTCTCAGCTAAATGGTCATAGTATTAAACCGCCCTCTAAATTCGTATGTCTGTGGGTACAGACATAGATTAAGTGTACATCTCACACCTCATTAGAGAAGTTTCTTTGTGCACTGGATGGTTACACAGAAACTTACAAGGGGTCAAAGTGGAGAGAATATGTGTCAGTAGAGTGTTCAGTCACAAATAGGACATCTATATTACACCTCCTGCCAAGATACAAGGACCATGGCAGATAGATTTAAATAAGCAGTCAGAGGACAACAGTATCTTTTGGACATTACAGAACTACTCCACTCATGAACTCACAACAGCTGTGGGTGACTGCACAAGACTTATAAACAATCAAGCCAGTCGACATTCTAGCATGAAGGGAAAAGGGCTTTACAAGCCAACATCTAATTATCAAGGAACCATGGACTGCTGACAGCTTCTATGGGATAAAGACTCAATTCTCTTTAAGAGTGTGGTGCTTGGTAGGTGCACCAGACTCAGTGGATGGCCCCACATGTAGGAGTATATGGGCAGCACAAATTATATTCAATGGGTTATTTAGAAAAAAAATATGTGGCAGTGTACAGCACTCTTAGCATTCAGGAGTCAGATCTCTGTGATTTCAAGGCTAGCTTTGTCTAAAGAGCTAGTTCCAGGACAGCAAAGGATACACAAAGAAACATTGTCTCAAAATGTAAACAACAACAAAAGATACAAAGTTGGAGGAATATGAAGGCAGGGAATAGAAACAGGAAGAGTGAGGGTAAATATGATCAAAATATAGTATATGACATATATAAAATATAGTATTTGACATATAGTTCTATATAAACTATAAATTAAAACTTTTTAAATATTTTTTACTCTTGAAATAGGCCTTTATTTCTTTTTTTAAGGATTTATTTATGTTTATTTTATATGTATAGATATTTTGCCTGCATGCATATGTATGTGCACCATGTATACCCTAGTGCCATGAGTCCCCTGGAAACAGCAATGTGGGTGCTAGGAATTGAACCTAAATCCTCTAGAAGAGCATCCAGTGCTCTTAATCACTGAGCCATTTCTCCAGCCTCATATACTTTAACAAACAAAAAAGGCCCATTAAAAAGTCTAATACGTCAAGCTTTAAATATACATTTGGGGCTAGGAATTTGGCTCAATGACACAGTGTTACCTAGATGTGCTAGGCCCTGAATTGAGTGCCAACAATGAAGAATAAGTTAAGTAAATAAATTGGGGAAAAACAATGGAAAAGGTGGCTGCAAACCCTGCTGCCAAAATTCCCCTAAACAGTATTTCTCCTTTAGTGTAAGTCTTTGGCAGAGAAATGATGCCAAATTGAGAACTAAATGGTAACAAAAAATAAATGTACCACTTAGCATAATATTGTTGCCAATGGGATACATTGCACTTTTCATGATACCAACCAGTCATGGACACTAAGCCACACTGTTATCTTCAGGTAAACAAAGAGTATATCCTTAATAGGTATGCTACGAGTAAGCTTAATTTTATTGGCATGACTGAACTTCCTCAATTAACTTTTCACTACTGTTTCTCTTTCCTCAGCCTAAAGCAGTAGATTCATTCTGAAAACAAGAGAGACACTGGAACTCAGAACTGGAAAAATAGGTGAGTCCCTTGACATGATTACTTCTGTCACTCTTCTTGTCCCAGAACTTCAGCAACAGCCACAATCAGATTGCTAAGGGAAAGGAATCTGGCTGAACAGCCTGCCTTCCCAAGTGTAACCCCTTATGAAAGGTGGGTTTCCTTTGTACCACTGCTCTGTCAAGCAGAGGATCAGACACTTCATATATTCTGCTCGAGTAAAAGACTTAGAAGTAACTTGGAAGAGAGAACAAACTGTTCTCCCTAAAGTCTTAGGAATGCTATATGCTGGAAAACAAATTCTGATTGTAAAATGAACTTCTCAACCATAGTCACCTCCCATATATTATTAATGCATGAAGACGTTTATGCCTATAGATTAAACTGTTAGTGCCAGGTAGGCAGCTGCTGTAGCTCTCAATTCCCCTGAGACACTCGGGTATCACTTCCTCTATCTCCTGCAATTCAGGAATATTAATAACGTAAGGCATGTATATGCTAGGCATAGTGGTACATACCTGCCATCCTTGTACTCAGGAGATGGTGTAGGAGTACTTCTTGAGACCACCTGGGCTACAGAACGAGATGCAGTCTCAAAAAAACAGAAACCAGGGCTGGGCAGTGGTAGCACATACCTTTAATCCCAGCACTTGGGAGGCAGAAGCAGACGGATTTCTGAGCTCGAGGTCAGCCAGAGAAAGCCTCTCTCAAAAAAACAAAAACAAAAAACAAACAAACAAAAAAAACCCCAAAAACCAGAAACCGAAACAAAACAAAAGCAAACATGAAGGATCATGAAATGAAAGCCAGTCTAACTCTGCCTCAATTCTAATCCCTAAATGTTCCTTTAGAGCAAGCAACATGAACACACACACACACACACACACACACACACACACACACACACACACAGTGTCTTGGACTCTTGGGTGCCCTCTTGCACTACTAGGGCTCTCCTGCAGGGCTGAAATGGAGTCATACTCTATGAACTAATAGAGAGGGGAGAAGAAAAAGCCAGGGCACAGAAAAGAGAAGTTATTCCAATGGTGGCCAATGAGTAACATCCAGTGATTTATAGGAAATATAATCCAATAATACAGTAAAATAAAACAGTGTGCCTGAGATGGTTTTGATTTTGAAAATTATAAAACATATTTTTAAAAAGAGTGGGGGCACCAAGGGGAAGTCCAGATTGGAATAAATTGGGCACAGATGAGGGGATGCAAAGAGGTTTCCATGATACCCTACCATAAATGTTGCTTCAGTTAACTGTCTTCGAGAAACAAGTTTTATTTCCTGAAATTACATTTTTTTAAAAATTAAAGTTCTTGAAGTACTTATGGTTAAGTTCAACTGTTTACCTTCTAGCTTCTTATCAGCTATCCAGACAGCTACTGAACTATTAATGCCGAGATATAGAAAGAAGGCTTTTTCTCCTTTTTGGCTCAGAACGCTATAGACATTGTGACATCACTCCAGGAACCACCCATTTAGCCACCAATTTTGGAGACTAGCCAAGCAAGGCACACAGCTTTTCTAGAGCCAAGGCTTTCAACTTCTTGCATTCAACATTCATGCATTCAACAAATACCTGTGTCTAAAGAATACCAGCCTAAGGACCCCCAAATATCCCATCCTGGCCTCAACTGTATCTGTCTCCAATCATCTTGTAGAGAGTACTAGGATTCCAAACTGACTATAATACCACAGGGGTAGGATCTTGCATATGGTTCATGATAGAGGAAGTTAGCAACCCCCAAACCTAATGTTGGGAAAGGACACCATTCTCTCACCACAGTTTTGCCCAGCTACTTTGTCTGCTATGGTATGCAAAGCTTTTAAATATTTCAAAGCTACAATAAAAGCATATTTAAAAAGTAAATACAATAAAGTGTTAGTAAGCATATTATGTATATCATTGGCCTACTGTAATAGAAGGTAGTTCTTGAAAAGGGAACACAAAACACAAGAATGACCTACGATGGTACTGCAGGACTGGAGGCCATCAGCAAAGGACACACTTTTTTTTTTTTCCGAGACACGGTTTCTCTGTGTAGCCCTGGCTATCCTGGAACTCACTCTGTAGACCAGGCTGGCCTCAAACTCAGAAATCCGCCTGCCTCTGCCTCCCAAGTGCTTGGATTAAAGGCATGCACCACCATCACCCCAAGGACACGCTTTTTAAGGATGGTCTGTTGCTCTCCAAATCATAATTCTGACCCCACATCTATGGAAATGGCTCTGGCACTGACAAAAGATCTAACTTCCTTCTGGGTTAGAAGATCACCTCTACTTCAGGCTGGAATGCTCTTCTCCACAAAATCCAGGAACTGACATATGTAAACACCCACCCAGAAGGACACATCCAAGAGGGAATGGAAAGAAAAATGATGGTCCAGATGTTCTGTAACTTGCAATGACTGCCAAATCACCGTGGACCCAAAGCACCTGGGAGGCTAGGCTGTGTCAGGCCTTACTTCCTGGTTTCAGACAGCCAGGGACCTTGGCTGGGTGGTGACTGTGACAGCCTGCAGACTAGACGGGAGAGAACCCGTTAGAAGGGCACCAGCTGACAGGACTTGGGGGCTGAACACACAGAGCTTGATTTATCACTTCCTTACTCATAAAAATGTGATTCAAAGTGCTGCTGATTAGTGAAGGATTTAAATCGTTACCCTCTCCCCAGCCCTCATCTCTCTCCACCCCCGGCCCAGATGCTGCTACTCAGCCACAACACCCCCTTCTTGCCACTGTCCGTGCAAGCACAAGCACAGGGGCCCAGAGAAGATGACTCATGTGCTGGGAAATGGAAAAGTGCATCTTCCCACCAACCAGCCCTGCTGAGTGCTCTGTTCACCCCTATCCCAATGGCAGCCCACACAGTGGGGTCTGGATAGCCGCCTCAGCTGCACACCGGGTACTTGGCAGCACGTCCGCAGAGCTCTGTGTCCCAGTTGAGTGTTATATCCTGTGGCCTGGGCTGTTTCTCCCTGAACCACCCTTGGAGCCTGTGACCACCTCAGCTCAGGCTCCTCTTGCCTCATGGATACGAGAGCCAGGGCAAGGGCAGTACAGGGAGTGGGGCCATAGGCCTTTACTTGTCATTCCTGACTAAAGGATCCACCTTATGACCAACTACAGAGAAGTTCTATGAAAGACTCTTGGCCTCAAATACACATGAGTCCTTCTCTATCCTCATCTTCCTTTCACCCATATATATATTATATATTTTTTTAGTTTTTTGAGACAGGGTTTCTCTGTGTATCCCTGGCTATCCTGGAACTCACTCTGTAGACCAGGCTGGCCTCAAACTCAGAAATCCAACTGCCTCTGCCTCCCAAGTGCTGGGACTAAAGGCGTGTGCCACCACTGCCCCGCACACCCATATTTTCTTTCTTTATTCTTTTATTGGATATTTTCCTTATTTACATTTCAAATGTTATCCCCTTTCCAGGTCTCTCCCCTACCCCCTGGAAATCCCTTATCCCATCCCTCCCCCCCTGCCTCTATGAGGGTGCTCTCCCACCCAACCATCCACCCACTCTCGCCTTCCTGCCCTGGCATTCCCCCACACTGGGGTATCGAACCCCCTCAGGCCCAAGGGCTGCTCCTCCCACTGATGTCCAACACCCATATTTTCTTAACTTTTACTAAACAGCTACAAGAAAAAGACTCACTGGTAGTCTATGAAAGTCTAGGGTATTCCTTTCCACATACCAAATGCTGTTGAAAACAGGCTCTTTACGTTCACACCTACAGAGACCATAGGTCATTTGTTCCTGAACTCTGTATTCCAGCTCTCCAGCTCACATGGCAGTGGTGGCTTGGGTAGGAAAGCAGAAAATGAACACAGGGGCAACTGGAGGCCCTACTTACAGAGCCCATTGAGCAGTGTTAGTATGTAGTTCTGGCTAGTCAGGAACTTGATAAATAGACCAAAATCAAAGGCGTGTGTCACCACACCCTCAGAGCTTTCTTCTTGGTAGCAAAATTTCCCTCCCTTTAGGACTGCACAGCCTCACTAGGGCAGTACTTTACAAACTTTTATTTTATTTCCTTCTCCTTAGAAATCAGAGTTGTCCCTTAAGGCTCCAGGCCTTCTTGCAACCCCACTTAAGCAAACAGCTACTTCAGCAAAAATTGGCTAAGTTGTAAAGGCTCCTAAACCTCTGTATCTTGGCCACTGTTGAACATTCTAGATGCTGTATAAGTCAACCTGATGGAGAAATGTCTTCCAGGATTCAGATATGATTGAAAACCCAGGCAGACCAGCTAAGAAGTTCCTCAAATCCCAGGAGAATCCCTGTCCGTAGGGAAAGTTCGGCATGCTCACTCACTAGGAAGTTCCCTACCAGCAGCAAGTTGAACATAGACCCTAATACGGACAGCAAGGGAAGCAGATCGACTGTAGGTGAGAGGAAAAAATTTCTGAGAAAAGGTAAACCAAAGAGCCAGTGGCACTGTCTAGAGACATTACATCTGCTTTATGACACTGTCTCCATGGGGCAATTCCTACTTCCTGGCACTGCAGATAAGAATCTGACCAAGCATTCTCTGTTGATGCTCTGGAATGACTCCTTGGCAGCATATTGTAAAGAAACACAAAATAATGTCACTCATACTACATATTTCCATCAAGTCAAACCACATCAGCCTTACCTAAGTGAGGTAGAGGGAAGGGAAGGAATCCTAGAAACATCTTTCAAATGTGACATGGTCATCAGAACATTTTAAAATCCTGCCAATCTGCCCTTCCCTCCTCGCCTCCCACCCCATACCAAGGAAAAAAAAGTGTTCAGAAAAACACTTCAGAACGCATACCAGTGCACTGGCCAAATTCTGGGCCTGGTGGGTTTTGTGCTTCCAGATTTGAATCACCAAAGCTCATCAATTCTCTGTTCTTACTCTCTGGCAGGGTCCCACAAGGGATATCCCATAGGGAACTAGACTTTTCCATATTGAACAAACAGGGTACACGAGTCCAGAAACAGCAATTCCCAATCCCTGCCAAGCATACGGTCTCTGGAATGAAACATTTCAGCAATGCCTCTCTCTTGGGAGAAGTCCTGGGTATGCAGCCTCTAAGAGGCCTTGCTGCTGCCATTAACATAGCCAGATGTGCAACAGCATCTCTGGATTTTTAAATTAAACTTTGTATTTATGAATCTCTCCTTTTATTCCAACCAAGCACTACAGAGTCTTACAGAATTTAGAGACTAAAATAAAGATCTAAGAAGCAATAGAAGGGAGAAAGGGTGTGTGTGTATATGTGTGTGTGTGTGTGTGTGTGTGTGTGTGTGTGTGTTACTGTGTGTCTGTATGTGTGGAAATGGGGTTAATGATAAGGTAGCATAGGAAAGATACTAAATTCAACTCTGTCTACATAGAGAAACTGGACTTCCCTTACCTTTCAACTGGGAGTTATGCACAGCAAACATGTTGATGGTCATAAGCTGCAGCATTCGGGTACTTCCAATGGGAGATGGGCTGTGCTGCAGCAATACTTGGAACTCCTTAAGGACCTTCTCAGCCACAGCAGGGAATGTCTCCATCCTACAAACATGGGGATTTGTCAGAACAACAGTCCCCTCTCCCAAGCACACAACTAATATCTACAAAGTTTCTTTGCTACTTATCCCACAGTTTTGCACATATAGAAGAAAAAAGAGAACAAAGTATTCAAAGCTTAGAGATGAAAACAACTTAATTACTGGATAAATAGCTATAAGTTATTACACTTTGGCAGGCTATTTCTTACCTACCCTGCCCCCTACCCATATTAAATGGATTCAAACTGACAAGAGTTTCTGATTGAAACAGATTTTCTAAACACTGAGCATATTTCCTTTAAACTCTAATACCTACACCATCCCTAAAAGTCTCCTTTATGAAAACTGTGCTCTGTAAAAGGAATCTAATCACAAAAAACTTTCTTTATTTAAAGAATTACTTCAGGGGCTGGAGAGATGGCTCAGTGAGTAAGAGCACCGACTGCTCTTCCAAAGGTCCTGAGTTCAAATTCTAGCAACCACATAGTGGCTCACAACCATTCATAATGAGAGCTGATGCCCTCTTCTGGTGTGTCTGAAGACAGCTACAGTGTATTTATGTATGATAATAAATAAATCTTAAAAAAAAAAAAAAAAAAAAAAAAAAAAGAATTACTTCAAGACATGGTGGATCATGCCTGTAAACCCAGCACTTGAGTGGCTGAGGCAGGAGGATCTCAAGTTCAATTACCCAAGGATACACAGCAGTAGCTTGTCTAAAATTTAAAAATAAAAAGAAGAACGAACAAAAGGGAAAGAACACTGCTCTGCCTTCTTAGGCACTATTACACTCACTGCCCACCCATGGGTCCCAAACTCTCCCTTGGAGGACCCCAAACCTAGGGCTCCTGATAGTCTGTTCCCAGCCTTTCCCATGCTGCTGTCCTCCCTCTCACAAGCCTCTGCTCATCGGGTCTGTATGTTTTCAGACCAGTGGAAATACAATGCCCTGGCCAACTGCCACTCCCAATACAGGAAGAGCCTGTAATGTAGGGAGGCAGAAATCCAGCCAGTGACCTAGGGCTTCTAAGGAGAGGTCATTCAAACCAGTGCTTGCCAAATGTGGCCATTGGATCCTAAACAGTGGTGCATGCCTGGAGCTCCTTTGGCAACAAGGAGTAAACCACAGCTGAAATCCTCTGAAATAAAAAGCAAACTCAAACTTGGTGCTAGAGAGAGAAACCAGGCACACAGGCCTTAGGGCTATGCTGAACAATTCGTGGTCAGCAAAGTATCTTTTACCACCCCCACCCCACCCCATCAAATTGCTTGTGGTACTCTGAGGGGTGCAGTGGGGAACAGCTCTAGGCAGCATTAATAAATGGCTTCTGGAAAGCCAAGGCAGGCAATCCTTCTCAAATCCTGGAAAAAGGTAGTGTGAGTTTTGCTCCAATCTTAGTCTTTATCGTTGAATAGCATCCTCCCCTGATAAGAAAACCCCAGAGCTTTATCAAATTTTGGCAATCTTTATACCTTTCCTTTGGATGGTAACTTGTGGCTGACCCTCTGGTGCCCAGGAGTCATGCCACAGCTACAAGTCAATCACAGTTTACTCCAGTGTGCCTCTGCTCAACTGTCCTCAATTTCACTGGCACAAAACATGCCATGCATTTACTTCTGCAACCCCTGTGCCATTTTAAGTGCCTGCCCCAAATCAAAACAAAACAAAGCAAAAATTGTTTCCCTCTAAAAATCTTCAGAGCTGCTAAAAGTCTTGATAGACTAGGAATGGCAGGGAGTGATGTTTGTGGCTGGATTGGATTCATTTTTCCCCGTGGGCTATAACAAAGGTTTCATTTTAAATCCTGACACTGTGCAGCATTCTATCTAGATGGAGGTGGGGAGGGGGCTAGGACTTCTCATTACAAGAAGAGCAGAGTTCACTCTGCAAGAAAAGCAGCCATGCTGGGTAAGTTTCAGAGCCATGTGTCTCCGTGTTGAAAGGCAGTAGAGCGCCAGCACAGAATGACAGAACAGAAGTGTCACATGGGACATGTTGTCTGAGGAAGCCTCTTCCCTGGGGTAGGAACTGAAACAGATCCATTAACACTCCACAGTCAGACTAACGTCTCAAAAGAGTACAAGTCAAATGCTCACATTCTTTTTTTCAGAAACTTTAAAAACAACCCAAAAAAACCTTCCTTTCATTAGCACAACGTAATTAAAGAACCAATGGTTAAGAATGTAGATTAGTCTCATATATCAAATATAAGAGAATATGGCTCCTTCCCAGAACTCAGGAGGCATAGGCAGGCAGATCTCTGTGAGTTTGAGGTTGGTTTTGTCTACAAAACAAGTTCTAGCCCAGCCAGGGCTACTGAAGGAGACCCTATCTTGAAAAGAGAAACTGATAAACTGTTGGGTGGTGTGGAGTTACTCAGACAAAATCAAGTGTTGTTAAGCAACAAATGGGAAAAGTACAATTAAAAGTCACCTTTGCAGAGGCAGGAAGATCTCTCTGAGTTTGAGGCCAGCATGGTCTACACAGTGAGTTCCAGGATAGCCAGGACTATAAGAGAGAGACCCTGTCTCAAAACAAACAAATAAACAAACAAACAAACAAACAAAAGGCATCTTTCCAGGATTTAATAATGAATACAAATCTGTTTCAAGGATTTGTAGCCAAAA